>JAHWFO010092776.1:7464283-7545715 GCA_023313115.1 Rhysida immarginata | reverse complement strand
AAAAAAAGATTTTTTTTAATATAACATATGCATAAATTATGAAATACACAGGAAAAAATGCATCATCTAACTGAAAATGCTAATGTCTAGTTTCAGAGAGATGTTAGTTACACAGCAAAGAACAAAAAAAAAAAAAAAAGGAAATTAATGGTTCAAAGAATAAATTGGGAAATTCGTTAATTAATCTTTCGGGATCAAGAAACACACAGGAAGCTTGCCAAAGAATTATGTTACGTTAATGCTTTTCAATAGAAATACCTTATAACTTTTGTGCTAGGATGCTACAAGAAAAATTATTATATCAAAGTTTCGCTTAAGAAAATAGAACGTAAGGACATTTTACAGTAAAAGAGTATATTCTTGATATCCAAATTTCAATTTTAGATGCACTTGAAATTTTCTACTACTTGAGGACGAGTTAGTAGGTTTCGTAACATACTCTAGATACTTTATCTTTTCTCTCTCTACGTTCTTTTCACATGATGAAGGTTTACGCTATTATTAGAAACGTCAGGTTTACGTTCACTTCTGTAACTTGAGCAAACTTGAGACCGCCGTAATCCAAATTTTTGTTGGAATTTTGGACTAAATTTCTAGGATGAAGCCATTCTTGCTCTTGAGTGTTCTGTCAAAGCGTTTGTTTTGTTGTCAATTCTTACGGGTATCCTAAAAAGGACTGACGGTTTTTAAAATGGGATAGCAGGCAAACGGTTACAATTATTAAAGTTATTTTTGCGGGGATTAATGTGTTAAATCGGGAATTTGTTTTTGGTACATTTTCTTGTGTTTTGCGAGCTGATCTTTTCGGACTGCGCGTAATGGCATTCTTAACGGCCTGCACGTTTGGTGCCTTCATGGCCAACCGCGGACGTCCAACGATGCCCGCTAACTCATCCGAATACAGTAAAACAGTTGTACGAGAAATTTATACGAATCAGTAGTAGTTTCATTTCGTTGGCTATGCCAACTTCATTAAAAAATCTCTCTTGTGGAATAGTGGCATGAAATCGGAAGTTTTTAAAATTACTACATAAACTTTGGTCACAGTAACTATTCTCTGTGATTTTGAAAGATTTGATCAAGTTCGCATTTTCTGAAGTACCTAAATATATATTTAAAAAGTTCTTAATTTGGCGGAGAATTTATTGGTGATTATTAAGTAGCGGACGAATGGAGCTATTTGTTGGTTTTACCATGTCCGTCTGTTCCCTTCATATTTTCTACATTTTATGACGTAAAAGATTGAAATTGAGCATATGTTATTTCACTATTTAGTTTGGTTTTGATTGGCCCACTAGGGTCGGAGTTACGGGGGTGGAGTTAAAGGAAAATGTAGTGTTTGGCCTCCTGCTGGTAAATTGGCCCCCTAGCCTAATAAATGAACTATTTTTGCCAAGTAGGAAACAGGTAGAATATCCAACAAAGCAATAGCAATTTGCAAAATTTAAGCTATAGTTATCGCTTCATAATGTCAGTAAAGCAGTGTTATCAATGCACGATAGGTACGAAAGTTTTTATTGTCAAATGTTTTTTGTTTTAATTATTACAGAAATGCGCAAAAGAGACTGTGGTTGTCATATATAGCTAATAATGTTCCGTTTTTGACATATTGAAACAAACTCACGTTAGCCTTTTCCCTTAGACACTATTTTTGTCGTTTGTCAAACCCATTGCTTTCTTTTAATTCGGCCCCCTGTTGTTGTAATCAGCATTTTGGTTTCATTATTTTATTTGGTGGTGAATGCGATCGCGGCAGTGCTGTCCTTGGTAGAGGCAGTGTATGAGGGAGAAGCAGTCGTACCAGAGCTCCGAGAGCGAATACACCGACGACCAGCTGTAAAGAAGAGAAAGGAAAGCAGGAAATTAAAGGCGCATTCGTTTATTCGTACGATTTGCACGTTGATGACGTCGATAGTGCGCCCCGTGCAATTACCGTTTAGTGCGTTCAGTGCGGTTTCTGTGTCTGTGCACGATCTTTCACCGAACGGTCCGTGCGTTTTGAGCCACACCAACAACATGGCGATGTCTCACGACTCCTTTTTAATCATCCCAAGAGTCTAAATTTCAAATTTTTAAAGTCTTTTTCACTTTCGAACTTTTTTTTAATCTGTATAAACTCTCTTCATTCACTTGAATGCAAAATTTCGACCATCATCGACATTGATCGAAATCTGGAGCTTCGCTGGATTGGAGGCCGCCATTTGCAATTGTAAAACGCACGAAACTACCCTGCTTCTACCTTCGTGTACTTAGTTCGCGCACGGACTACACGAAGCGCACGAGAACGAAGTGCACGGAAATCTCCGAACACCTCTCACGAATAAACGAATGCGCAAAAAAATCACACTGAACGAATAAACGAATGCGCCTTAAATATTATGATTCCGAATCGGAAAATGCCCTTAAACTGAACAGAGTATCTGAAAATATGGGACGCTAACTGCATCTTCTGCGATGGTAGCAAAAAAAATCTATAGCCAGAGTGAAGAATGGGTACATTCAAAAAGTGGGCTCAAATTGTCCCAGGGAAATCGGAGTTCTGGAGGTAGCCGTTGCTTTAGAGTGGCAACACATGACATGTGACCTTCATTCGAAGAGAAACGCAAGTAGATAAAATAAAATTTCCATGTTCTAAATTAATTCGAGAACATTGTGATTTTTACTTGTTTTAAAACTGGGGGTTAAATAGTAGTTAAAAAGGGTAAAACATGATGAACTCAGAGCTCCCGCTACGTTCCTAAATCTTCCCGAGGGGATTATTTTAACCATGATATAAGATTATTACATATTGAAGATCTAGTTTTAATTCTTAGAAGATAGTTTAAGTTATCCTAAATTAAATTATGGGAGAAATGGAATCGATGTATACTGAATAAGCATTTATTTTGTCCTTTCTATTCCTAATCTTAGAATATCATCTTGAAGTTTCTTGCTTTTGATACAGATTGAAGGGAGGCCTCTTTACCAATCGACTTTTTCTTTTAAAACAATCAGCAAAAAAGAGCTGCTCTTCTTAGAAGTTTTTATTTTATGTTCTCTTTGTCGGCATTGCATCAAAGTGTCTTATATCCAAGCAAATTGACCATCACGTTTGCATAATCTCGCTTTGCATGTCGCGTTTCAACGGGAAAGAATATTACGATAAACTTGAACAGCCTTGGGTAGGTGAAATCGTGCCAGAAGCTCCTAAAATCATGGTTGCGGCTTTGAAGGAATTTTATTGGGAAAACGCTTTTCCTGAAACGATTACGTTCGGCGTGATTGATTTGGTTTTGCCTTTATTTAGATTATTTAATAAGATTTATCCTTAGGGTGGAAATCATTTGAAGTTTAATCAAAAGTATTAAAATGTAATTCGAAATTAATTGTAAGGATCGATAATATATTATACTTTTGATTATTTTAATAGACACTATTTTCTTCAATAATTTAAACATCAGAGGTACGGCGCGTATTAAAATCCTCACAGACCATTCATCAGTTAGACACTATTGTTTATTAAACAATAGTGTCTCTTTTTCAAAGTCTTTTCATGCTTTAGTAAAAAAAAATCTGAATTAATTTCAGGATTCCTTATTCTTTCCTTATTCTCGGCACCGGTCTTATTTGCATCAATCTGGATGGACTGATCCTATAGAATAAACACTTACTAATAATTTCTATTCATGGTGTTTAAATGTCAATATTTACAATATTTAAATAATTTTATTGGCTTTGTCTTTTTTTGAATGCTTATAATTATTCCTAACCTTTTAATGATTTGTTTCATTGGCTGCGCTCTAAGCTTCGTCTTGGCCGGAAGGGTATTTTCGTTTAGAGTCGTTGCATTATTCATGTTGTTATAATATTATTGTTGTCTAGTTATTACTAAAAAGCATCAGCATTAATTTTTAGTTTTAATTATTGAACTGACTTAAGACTGAAAATAATTAATAAAAACAAACGGTGCATAAGAGAACAAAGACTGTTGGAATGAGGCACTCTTGAAATAGGCTAACTAATAAAATAATTTAGGTTTCATTTAAATTAGACCATTGGTTGCTGAGTTATTGTTCCTTGTCGAATATTTGGTACGTAGATATTTTAATAGTATTTTAATACACCTAGTCTAATTTTTAATAGGCCCAGTCTAGATCTACTGTCTTTACTATGAAAAACTCCGGAAGGATGGGAAATCAACTAGGATTGTTGACATCAAGATTGTGCTTCATTGATGACCATAAGTTAAATTTCACAATTTTTTTATTGCAAATGTGAGCATTAGAGATTCGGTATTCATATCCAAAGAGGAAGTCTTTATATTCAGGCTTCCAGAAACTCATGAACTTCTTGCTTTCACGTGGTCAACCATAGGTACCTTGCTCCATAGGACGCCAAGCTATTTATAGTCCATCCAGCGAAAGAAAAACTATGTCAAGGTCATGAAATGCAAAATTAGCCAATCAAGACGATTTAGGGATGGACTGTAGACATTTACGCCTCAGACGCGAAAATCGAAAAACATATAGACCGAGAAGTCAAAAACAGTATAATAATTTTGAACTTTTTCTGAAGTTGTAAAAAAAACTAAAAGAAGCAGGTGCAACGCCAACCAAATGAGCTAGTAAAAAATAAAAATGGTAATTTTTAATTTAATTTTCTTCCCCACAAGATGAATCAAAGTTAGTAGAGAAAGATCTGGCTACCGGCAGCCATTCCAAAGGCTGCCGCTAACTTCAGAGCATTGTCATTTGGAACAGAACTGCTTGGCGACAAGAATGGCAATACTCTGTAGCAGATATCAAATTTATACAAATTTGCTTTTCAAATTTCTTAAATTTAATTTTTATTTAAAATTTTTTAAGAAAATGGAGTTATTCGAATCATTGCCTGTCCAGTGGGGTTGAGCATTTGTTATATTCTTCCATTGCGTTATACTGATGTCGCTACTAAACATATGTTTGACTTTTCTTAAATTGGATTACTTTAACTTTCATGTGCGCATTTGAATGTGATAGCACTTAATTACATCAGCTTGAATGTATATTTTCTTACCTGTTATATCCAAAGAATATTCTACCTAATCGATTTATCAATTCTTATGTCTTATTTAATCCTATTTTATATTTTTATTTTCAAGTATCTTTTACTCAAATAGAGCAAGTTAAGATTATTTCTTAATTGAGATGATGCTAGGACTTAAACATTTTTTTCTTATAAAGATTTCGAACCACAGCCACCGTCATCGCAAGCTAACTAAACTGTATGTAGCTATTCTAAAATTAGTTTTCGAGATCCTGTTAATTTCGTTAACCGAACTGTTCCATAGAGATCCTTTCTCACTGGAAAAATGATAAGTCTTCTGGAATTTAAAATTAGTACCTCCTAATATGCTGTTGGGTTTTTTTATGGTTATCTTTTTATCGAATATTTCTTATTTTTATAAAAGAATTTATTGCATAGGCTATAAGTTAAGCCTATTCTTTTATCGTTTTGAAAAAAAAATATTAAAGAAAATTAAAACATTATTCACGAATTCCTCTTCAGATATAAAATAAAGCCGTTCATGATTTAGACTGAGTTTATCGTTAACTTAAATGACAGGGACAAAGGAATGAGTGAAGAGAAAAAGAAATCCAGCGTCGACAAAGTCATTGCCAACTCCTCACAGCCTTTAGAAGAGCTTTGTAAGAATTTCCATTGAGTGCATCCCAAGACATATTGGAACAAGTCCAACTATAACAACGGATAGATCTTAACGAAGTTGCGTAAATGTATTGACATCAAACGAACTAAAAGCGTACAAAGTAGCACGAGTTCAACTCTTCAATCATAAGATCACATCAACACTTCTGTTCGTTTATGTTTTCAACCCCGCGCATCGTTTAATAGAACGGTGTCAGACGTTAAATTTGATCGCTTAAACATGCATTCAAACGTTGCAAAATCACAATTATAACATCTTCAAGAAAATCTGTCAAGAGCTGAAGTTTTGCTACACTTTTTGACTGAAAGCACATTTTTAGTTTCATATTGCAGAGAAAAATTAAACTAATCCAAACTAGGAAAAACAAGTAAATCCAAAAATCAAATTATTTCAGTTATTATTAGACAAAACGTAAAACGTGTAAATTTAAATTATTTTTTTAAGTTAATTTTTGTACCTTCTATCTTAGTTGCGCACTTACAGATTAGGACCTCGTTAAACAAAGGGCCATTTCAGTCAACTTTGAAAAAATGACCTTTCAAGTGAAGCCGTTTCTCCACTATTGACTGTGGGCTATTTCTTTTCCCTCACATCAGACTATACAGAAGGCTGATTACGATCTTTGGTAACGATTTATTGCGTGAATGCTGTGGGTCACATGCACGTGCGCGTGATAGAAAACACGTGCTATTACATCAGCATTGTTGTGTTTCATTTGAAAGCAGTAAATGTAATGAAAATTTCTTCGAAAATCGGACCTTACTGAGAAGGGTATATTACTGTCCTTTCCGATTGTTAATTACAACTATTGTGCTATAAATAGCGCATGTAAAACACGAAATTTCTCTTTTCGAAAAAAGGCATATAGGCAGCACTGAATGAAAAAGGAAACTCCCGGGAAGGGTTAATTCCAACTGGCCAGAAACAGCAAAATCCTCGAGTTCCCACAAGCCGAAAACCACTGGTCATTCGAAAGGTCAAGCAGCGTCTTACACTACTGGTCATATGAAAATCCAGCAATCCAAAGAAGGATCGCAAGCATAGTAGGAACTTCACAGGCTACCGTAAATAAAACAAGAAATTGATCCTCCCCAAGAAAGAATAGGAAAGTAGAAGAAATGCTGAGATCATCTATTTTTGCCCTTTTATCTGCACTTTTTAACCGACCCCCATTTTTTTTAATCGAGAAATTGATTTTCTCGAACGTAGTTTTTTAGAAATTGAAAAAGAACCCGATCGAATGATATATCACATGCCATATATTGCCATAGTTCTAAACACCAAGTGACTGCCATCCCCACAACTCCGACCAGTTTGGGACAATTTGGCCGAAACTTCATAGTAATGTAGATCTTGCCTAGAGGAATCTTCATATATAAAATTGCACACCTTTACATACCTAAATATACCCGTAACTCCGTAACCTTTTGGTCCCCTCTAACTCCCAGCCCGTAACTCCGACCCCAGTGGGCCATTCAAAACCAAACTAAATAGTGAAAGTGTACATGCTCACAGTAAGCTACATTCCGAATTTTCAACTTATACCTCAAAAAATGCAGATATTATGAATAGGGCAGACGGACAGACGGACATTGTGAAACCAATAAGTGCTCCATTCTTCCGCTACTTAATAATACACAAAGATTTGGAACTGGAAACGCGTCACAAGAGTCGTGCTCATAAGCTGCTGCCATGACACGTCGCAGAAAGGAAGAGGAACTGTCGGAGGCTCTATGAGAGTTATCACGCAGCAGAGCGATGGAGGTACATTGTCCTTTGGATGAAGCCTAAGTCTACCTCAATGATTACAACAAACCTCGCGCGATTTTCTACCGTCCACGTGGAGAGAAATCATAGCAAAGGAATGTAAGGAAAGTTTTTCAAAAGGATTTATGATGATTGCGGGATACTCGTACAACGGCAAGCTCACAATCAGAAGAGTTGACAGGAAGGCTAAGGTTAACTCCCTTTACTATCAGCAGCATGTTCAGTCCAGTTTTCCATGAGGAAATCTCCACAAAGTTTAGCTGCATCAAGACAAAGCGTCCAGCCATACGTCTAACTCGACTGTTCAATTTATGTTGGATTTAGAATTCACGTTGTACCTTTTTATGGTATCCCTATCAAGTCGCCAGATGCATCCCCGTTAGATTTCTGTGGATTTGGATTATTGAAACGAGCCCTTGCTTGACGCCGCCCAACAACCACTGAGGGTCTCTGGAAAGCCTGCAAACAGGAATAGGACAGACATCTCTACAGTTAAAATTACGGTGCAGGGCAATAATCCACAACTAAGGTCACCAAATAGAAAGGGGTTTTCTTCGTAAAATTTTTCCTCCAAATCGTTACCATCAATTTTAATCAACCTTCTGTAGTTCTACATCGCAATTTTCACTGCAATAAATTTCCTTGCAGGATAGGGAGTGGAATTTACTTTCCTAACTCCTGGCACAGTTTTCAGAAACCATCAAAGATTATCAGTTTGCTGTTTTTTTAAGATTCTGTTTGAAACGACTGAAGCCCCAAAAGTCCATTGTGAGAACATCTGAAAATGGGATAGCACGAATTCCAATCTTCTTCCATTCGTCAAAAGTATTTGAATGAAGGAAGCCAAAATGTATGGTTTTTACTTGGTGAAGGAAGCCGTTCTTACCTTCCGATACGAAGATTCTAAAATATTTTTCTGATAAATTACTCTGTTCTACAAAAAAAAAACAAACAACTTATTTCATTTTTCTGAGGATAGTAGCTGAGATTCTTATGGAAATTTATGAGCCGAATTCAAATCTAATTTTCGTTTTTCTCTATCAGGCATAATTTTTTAATTACTTGGATTTTTCTACAACTTTCTTTTTGTGGTATTGACATACATTATTTTATAATTTCTTTTATATTTAAAAATGCATTGTTATAAATAGATGTATATTCACATGATAGAGTTTCTACAACAAATAATTAGACTAAACACAAAATTGAAGCTCAATTCTTACTGAACTTACAATGACTTGCACATTGATATAATATAGCAGAGCTTCATAAATGACAACACTGATATGAAAACAAGCGAAGGGCAGACATTGATGTTGCCAATTTTTTTTTTTACTAAATATCCCTTTACTTATTAACTTCAACATCTTTATTTCAAATTAAACATTTGTTCATATTACTAAAAACTGTGCCTGGTAGGGAAATTATGAATTCAAATTCGAATTTCTCATACTTTAGAAACACTTATTTCCATCCGGAAAAAACAGCCCTTGTAGAAGAATGTAATTCATGTTAATCTTGGCCTTAAATGTTACTCGACGAATTTTCAGGCATATTTTTGAAAGTTACTCTTCTGCCACCATGAACACGCTGAAGACATTTTCATAGGATGGGCAATAGGCGATGGCACAAATTTTACCAAAATGGGCAGGCATTTTTTTGGGCAGGCATTTGACGAATCTGTCGGAACTGTGTCAGATGACTAGGAAGAGGTTTGTTTCTCTTGCGAGGAATTTTTTCCTATGCTGCAGGAACGCAACATTCTTTAAATCTGCAGGCATGCTGCTCGTTACGATTTTAAATGAAATGATTTTTTTTAGCATTTTTGCAGTTCTGCACTAAGTTAGAGGCACTGAATCCTGCATCGAAAGCTCCTTTAACATTAACAAGAAAGAAAGGAAAGGATCCACTATTCCACATAAATGAATTTTATAAAATAAAAACTCAAATGTACATTTCGGAGCTCTCTGTCTCCTTCATCAGTGACAAACAACTAGTAGACAAGATTTTCTTTAGGTGTAGGTCCTGCTTTAGGATCTTTCTAGGAGATTCCCGTAGTGACAACCATTGATAGAAGCAATGAATATTATTATAAAGGACTCATTTTTCATCACATGGAATGATTCGTTCCATCAGTGGCTCTCTGTGATGAGGTTGGAGCAAGGAAGAACAAGTGGTCAAGCGTGCACTTTATTCGTTGCTGACAGAGCATGGGGCACATTTATCCCAGTATGCGAAGAAGGTTATGCACAGGTTTTTCTGTCACAGACAGATATCTGGCTAATTCATGACTGGTTTGGCGTAGATTAACTTTAGTGAGCGCCTTCAGTACATCTTCATCAACAACATACAGTTATCCAGAGCGTGGTTTATTTTCGAGGGATTCATCTCCATCCCGGAATTTCAGAAATCAAAACTGATCTTTTCTTGTTAACAAGGCATTCTATCCATACGCTTGATATACATTTAAGCATGTCTCAGTTGCATTTTGACCCACTAGAATTCAAAAAATAATGCTGCTCGATTTTTGACTTCAGTAGTCATCCATTGTTGACTGTCATTTACCGCTTGTTATTATGATAATGTATTTAAGACAGTTCTGACAGATGTGAGGATGCAAATCATGTAGGACAGAGCCATTTTTATTAAGGGGTTCAGGTGATATTGATTGTCGAAGACCATGGTGCAGAAATACCCGAAGAACTTTTTATATGACCTGATAGAGTACAGTATTTTAAAACAAAGACTCTCAACAATCTTGAACGAGCACTTTTCTTAAACTATAGTCCAGTCTGTAAAAACGAATGAGTTTACGAATTAGATATTACTTGTAATTAATTGCTATCGTGTCTTTTTCCCTCTATGATGGTCTTCTTAGTAAGATGCAGTGATCAGGGGAGAAGCCAAGGGGTCAAAAATTGCGATGAAGGAACTGTGTCAACACTTTCGTGATAGAGATCTGTCAGTATGATAGAGACGGTGTTGACTGTGTGTGATTTCAGTTTGTTTTTTATGGAGTTTGATATTTTATCTAAATCTTTCTTATAGATCATACAGAAAAAAAGATTGGAAAGGCTGCCTACTCTTTTTCCGCAAATGAAAAGGCAAGCTTCTTCCGCAAATGAAAGTATTTCAGCTAGAGAAATTGTTTGTGATTGTTTAGCAATTTCTTTTGTTTTTTTATGAAGAAAAATATAAAAAATAAGTCGTAAAAACATTTAATAATTTTTTAATTAATTCTTACTAGATTAGAACAAAACTTAATAAGAATGTGAAAATAAGACAGTTAAAATAAAATTTACTTGTTTTATTTACTTAGAAATAAAACATTAAAAATTTAAGAATAATAGCCAATGGCAAGAATTTAACAATTTCAGTAATTAGCTATAATGATTCGGAACAATTCTAGCATCCTTCTTCAAAAATTTCAGAGAAAAATGATAATAAATATTTAAAAGTAATGAGTTAAAAGGAAACTGGAGAAGGGAGCGATTCTTAAAACTGTCAGAGTCAAAGTTTAAGAATTCTTGTTGACTGATGATGATGATTGCTAGTACGATTGACAATTGCAGCCAAATATCCTGGGGAAAAAAGATGAATCTGATTCTATTAATAGCGAATATAAAAAATACAATAATAATGTTGTTTCTCGGTAGTTATATAGAAGGAAGAATTTGACACTTAGAACAAATTAATTGTTTTTATAATTGACATATAATTTGCAAGGATATAAAAAATTACAATTACTTCTATAAAATTTTAAAATACTAGTTATTAAATCCTATATAGCAGTATATATATATATCAAACAGTTTAAAGAATTATTGTATACTCTAGTTTAATAATAATATTTGCGTTTTTTTAATTTTTTCGGTTTTAACTAAGGATGAGAATGTGTACCATATATGGATATTGCCTTAATACGTATAATTGCATGATACTAAAGCGCTACAATCTTTTTATTATTATTATTATTATTATTATTATTATTATTATTATTCAATTAGCTACCTTCAAGAGCAATATTGTATTTTAAAGAAAATTTTAGGACAAATAAATAGAAGTCATTTCCCATTTTTCCACATTATTTTTGAAAAATTGTTGTGGAGCGAAAAAGAAAATATTTTCATAAAATAAAATAGAATGATTAAATGGTTTAATAAAAGCATCAATGTTGCTTTCAGAAGACGATGGTTTTAACAGGAATTTAACATCTTATAGAACATAGATAAAAAAAATTGTTGCCTTTTTAAATAGAAAATAAATTTATAAAGGAATTTCTTTTTCTGAAAGTCAAGTCAAGAATTATTTTTGCAGTTACGATAAAATACCTATCATACATTCCATAGCCTACTTCAGTAAAAATTCTTAAATAGATTGACTTATATGACTATAATTTTAGGTAGAAAACTGGTTATAAATTATAAAAGCAGAGGTTTACGAAAAAATAAGAAGAACTGTGGTGGTGAATTGCCTATATAAGAAGGAAAAAATACTCGGCGTAGCCTTCGAAGCACATATGCGGCATTTCATATCGCGGATGTTTGTTTCGGTTGTTGTTTTTTGCGGTAAGGAGTTTATTTCTTTCATACACAGAAGTTTATTTTTAACGAATTATATTGTTCTCTTCCTTAAATTTACTTGAAATTATCAATAAAATTGAAGTTCATTCATTGTTAATGCAAGGTATTGCAAACCAGAAAAGGTTTTCAATTCGCATTTAGTTTTCTATAATTTTAATTTTGCATTAAACGGGTAAGCACTATTATTCCAAATAATTCCTTATCATTAGATTTTTAAATCATCAGTTATGGTTTTAAAGGCAACACTTCTAGAATGTAAATTCCATCAGGCGAGATGTTCTTTCATAACCTTTAAACTTTTTACACATCCTGAATTCGTAAAAACATAAAGTTTATTAATTTAAAATCATTCAGTTCTTTGAAGAGAGAAAATGTTAATGACTTGTTATAATTTTTTCACGTGTATTATCTTAAAATATGACTTGCAGATCATTTTATACGGATTTATACACACGGTTTTCAATCGATAAAAAGTTTAATGAAATAATAATATACATCAATATTGCTTATCGTTAATTAATAAAGGTTTTAGATTCTTCTTCTGACCTAAGCTTTTTATTGAATGATCCATTGGGAAACCATTCGTTTTATTTTATTCGTATATAAAGGATTGGTATCAGAAGCTAATGAACAGTGTCCTAAACAAAGATGAATAGAAGAAATATATTAAGAATTTTCATTTTAATTGTCGTTAATTATAACGTTGTAATGAATCTTAATCAAAAGAAAATTTCAGAAATTTAAAGCATTTTTAATTTCCTATGCAATGAAATAATTTTTATTGAAAATGTAAAATATGCTGCATTACTGTTATTTTAATTACTCATTGTAAACTGATTAACTTTTTGGAATCATAAAGAATCTGACGCATGTTCTCATTTTGCTTATTTTGAAGTTGAAGGATGTTCGACTATAATTATTTTTATCTGTTATAATACTTACATAGTGATCATTTTTATTTCCATTCAAAATTATTTTTCTTCACTTTTCACATGATCTATGTTTACTCGAGGTTCACTGTCCCTTCCCTCCCCCCTTTCTCGACATCTAAGAATAACGTTGGATTTTTTCCTTTCCTCCTGAAATAGACTTAGACGAGACATGAAGCAAATTACGTCAAGGAGCAGCAAATTATCGCTCATTCACTGTTGTGTTGTGTTGAGGAGTCAAGGAGGGGAAGCGGCGGCGGCGGGCGGCGGCCGTGCGCTCATTTAAATAGGCAGACTCACTTACTAGGTTCTTGGAATTCTTAAAAAAGACGTAAACAAAGAGAGGGAGGGAGAGAAAGAGGTTGGGGATGGCAATCGTCTTTATTTGATATTAATCTTTCTTAGTACGTTATCTACTACGCAATAGATCACACGCATTTGCCATTTGCTGCTCCCGTATAAATTCTCTGGTAATAAGGGGAGCGGAATGAAATTTAGAGGTTATTTATGCAGTTAAAGAAAACAAAATGAGAAAAAAATAAAATTTTGTTTCTTATTAATTATTTTTTTAAAAGCTGGATTTTTTTTTAAAAACGTTTCTTTATTTTTTTGGATTTTTGTTTTATCGTTGAGAAGCGAGGCGCTTATGCACACAGAGAGAACTATTAAAAACTTTTTAAAGGGCCTTTACGTGTGTGGAAATTTCCGCTGTGTAAATGAAAAGGCGGTCGTCGCGCGCATTACAGTAGTTTCGATAAAAAATTCTTTCAAACTTTTCTATTCATTTTGCCTTTCCTCTGTCTAATAAAACGAGGGGGAGGCCGTTGCACATGTTTCATCTGTGATGGTAAACAGAGGTCGAGCCGTGTCTCCATTCGTCATAATCCGCTTTTATAGTCGCCTGGAATGAACGGCGTTTTGTGGACTTTTCTTTTACGACCCATAATCTCCCAATAAAATTCTACTTGCAAAAAAAATTTGCCTCGACAGCATCACGGACTCATGAAAACTATTCTGATAATTAAAACTTGGCGATTTATTGTCTCGATGCCATTCGTCAATGCCTCTGAGATCGAAGAAAAATGCATGCACAACAAGGGTGAAAAGCACAATAGCTTCACCTATTGTACTTATTTAGATAGACGCAGTTTCTGCAAAATATTAAATGTAACAGCAAACATTAGGAAAGCAAATTTTTATAGTTAAAGGGGAAAAAAATTTCGGAAAAAATAAGAAACTTAAAGTATTTTTTGGAGAACTTTTAATCACTGTTTTCTATATTCGAGTAAGGATTTTTTACAACTTGAAATTTCAAAACTTTAACCGGAATGAAAGTTATTTCAGTCAGTGACATAAGAAAAGAAACACCTGGGCCTCTGCTTTTTTTAAAGTCTCTGATAGTCAATTAATGCTTCGGTTGTTGCTAGACTTGTCTCACAAATAAAAATTTTTCTCGTTCCTCCCTTTAACTTTTATGTTCCTTGTTGTTAAGAGACTGCCGCCCCACTAAATGCGCTCTTTAAAAGTCTGTCTGTCTGTCTCCTCTTCTTATTCCCAGCCCTCCTGTTTCTTGCAATCAGAATAATATCGGTGTCATTCTTAAGGTTAATCCGAAAACGTAATTAATATTCATATACAGTTTTCCGAGCAATAAAGAATATTTCGAACTCGTTTTTCTTGACGAACGCGTTTGTAAACTTGTGTAGATAAAATTGTGGTGTCGTAAACTCGATTTTTATGAGCCCACAAACTACTGAATGAGATAAGAAACTCCGATTTAAAGCCTGCTTGCAACACTGAAGGTTAACTCGCACCCTTCATTTTTTTATTCGAATGAAGACGTCTTTACGTGCTATCTTTATACAAATTTTCCTATATAAAGCAAGAATTAACCATGAATTATGAAAAAATGCTCTTCATCTGGCATTGGTAAAAGAATAATGTTATTTCAAGAACAGATGAAAGAACGTTCATCTGTTCTTGGTTATTTTCAATCGTTAATGATTTTCATCCCCCCAAAAGACGAATTGTCACATATATAAAACTCATATGTAGCTTTTATATATCTGTTTGTCTGTTAAATGTCTAAAGTAGAAATTGAGACTCTGAATTTCAATTAAGATATTTTTTTAAGGAATTTTTATCTATGGAAGGTATTGTGTCTACTCATCAGATTCCTGAGAATTTTTAGATTCTTTTAAGCTCCCATCGAAGAAGATTGAAGGCCGATTGCGCGCTCACTAGTTCTTTAAAAGATTTTATTGGGAATATATAATTTTAGGACATTAAAAATATCAACACTTTAAGGCCAAAGAAATTACTTAGGAATAAATTACTCGACACAATTAAAACGCACATTTTTCATTAAAAAAATTGTACGCCAGTACGAAGCGACATATGATGCGTAAACAGAGAATTTGCAAATATAGCGGAAAACAGATGTAATCCTTTTCCGAGTTTTAATTTATAATGATGCAAATTATTGGAATTTGGTCATGAAAGAAAAAATTCATTACCAAATTCTTGGGCTATTTTCCATCTTATTTATAAAAAAATTCATATTGTCCAGTACTCTAAGCCAAAATATAATGATCTCAGAGAATATACTATTATTGCTCTAGCGATTAATTATGATGAAATTAAACTTTTTACTTAACATAAGCAAAAGGACTTATTTAGTTAAGATCTCATTTATGGAAAGAGCCTTAAGATGAACTTCTACTAGATACAGTGGGCATTAACAAATGAGGATCAATAATGACCCCTGACAAGATGAGCTACTTTTGGACATCTCAAACTTAGTACTACGATCAGTAAGTTCGGAGACTGGCCTTCCTGAAGAATATGATATATTGTTATCAGGTGTACACACAACCATTTTCAGAGTACTCCCTTTCTGCAACTATGCACTGCTGCTAACGCAAATACAGTTGCTGAAAACATTCCTGGAAGCCTTTGAAGGAGAAGGCCGTCGCTGTTTCCTGAACCTCAGATGCACTCTTGAAAACGGCGTCCTTTGAGTTCATTTTTCAGACGGGAGAACAGGTAAAGTCGCATGGGGTGAGATCGGGTGAGTAGGAGAAAGTGTGTGGAAGGGTTGACGTTCCGATTCTGGCCACTGCAGCCTGCACTATGAATGACCGATGTGCGGGGGCATTGTCATGTTGCAATACCCAATCAGAGTTCATGTTGCAGTACTTGCTTTTTCAGAATTCTGGGGATTTCCGGCGGACAATTACACGGAGGGGAGCCAGGATCTCTTTGTTCACTGTCGTCCCTAATGGTCAACTCATTATGCATTACGCCCTTCCGACATACAGTTCATTGACACGCATTGTTTGAAAAAACCAGCATTGCGGAGCTGCTTCCTCCTTACCACGTCTCGCGTCCTATGTGTCTCTACGCCATTGTCAAATAATTAGTTCCCCTCTCCTCCAAGCCTGATTGGAAATATTAGCACAGTCTCCGAACTTATTGATCGAAGTACTATTGTAATATAATTGGTCCCTGTAATTGAATTTTCAAGATTTGAAGAATAAAAACTTATAGAACTACTTAAGAAGTAAACAAAATTGGTAATTATGAGCGCGAGCTATTTTTCTTATAAAGTTCTATATAGATTATAGATATGTTTAATTTAATATAGGAACATTAATTACTATATTTGTTGTTGTTGTTGAGTTCCATCAAGTCGAAATCGACTTCTGGTGACTGTGTGGACATTTGCTATCCATTCACAGTTTTCTAGGGAAGAGTGATAATGCGGTGGTTTCCCATCTTACGCATAGTGAATTACACTTATTTGATTATTTATTTTCAATAGGCTACTCTACACATCACTAAAAATAAATTAAGGGATTTCACAAAAAAAAAATTGTTGCATTCATTTCCACCACTTTTGTTAATTTTAACCTAACCTTTTTATCTGAAAATTTTCTGAATCCAAGTGCTACTTTTGTGTAGTTTTGCGTATCTTTTGGATATAAAGAAACTTTGCAGCCTCAATACAAGAGAACCAAAGCGCGCCCATCAAGCATCAAATCGGAGCTTAGACTATAATGTCGCTACTTCCTCGTTCCGTTCTCGTCCGTTTTTTACGAAAATTTATTTTGGATGTATACATAGCAGTTCCTCATTAAATAGCATATACGGCAAGAAACGAGTCAAATTATTTGTGGAACAGGAGAATGCAAAAGCCCATAAAGAATGACGCAAAGAGTAATTAAAAAGATTTATTTAAAGACATCGTAAAGTTTTTACGACTTGAAAGAAACCGCCTGATATTTGAAAGTTATTGGCACAATGTTTATCCTTTCATTCAAATGACACGAAGCTAAGCAGTAATGCCATCAAACTGTTTTGAATTTTTAATTTTAAGCTATTTTAAAAAAGGAATTTAAAAATCATCCCAACAATGTAAGTTTATTTGACATTTAATAGACTGCAAATGTAAGATAGTTTTAAAATGAGTGTTACATATATGCTGTCTTATATGACGGTAATTTAAATAATTTATACATTTTTATTTATGATCTCGCTATGTAGGTTAAACACAAAAAGTAAAAGAAAGTAGAAATGGCATCAGGTTAAAGTATTAAATTTAAGCGGTTAATTTTCTTTTTATTTCCATACGCTCCGAAATTTAATATATCTTTAATTGGGAGTGTTAAACAGGTTTTCCACTTAAGATTTATTTAATGAACTTGAATGATTAAATACGATTCACTTATGGCTGGATAGAGGGAAAAAAACTCGGCTCGCGTAATTTTATGTGCACCTCCGGGTTTTGTTTTTAAAAATGCTCGGCAGTGAAACTTCTTTTGGCTGCTTTTCGTAACCTTGGCCTACACTCTTCACCAGGGGATTTAATTTAATTTATAGCTTTCTAAACATAGTTTAAGAAGGTGCTAATTGGGGAGAATTCCCATCCAAATCACCAAAAACTACTGTTAATGAAATGACAACATTCCATAGTAACGCTCTGTCATTGTGTTTTGAATAGAAGTGCTAGGAAATTTATTTTCAACTTACATCTATGATAAAAGTAAGACATAAACGACATATAATGTGTCTTCTTTTATAGGAAAAAATACCGCTTTTTCTCAAAGCTCGCATATTATCAATTAAATGAATAACTATATTCGAAAAATTCTCCCAACGTAAAATCTTCTGTGAAATATAAAAGTGAGCGAGGAGCATATTTTAATTTCTCGGTTTAAGGAAGAAGAAAGGGAAAATTCATAAACTGCATCACATATATTATTATTGTGAAATCTAGTTTCTTTAAAATTAACCATAATATCTTGTCGTTCATTTACATTAATGACGACTATGAAGCTTTCTTCTATTTGATTTATCACTCATAAAAAATCGATACAACCTAAACCATTTGAAATGAGCTACATGTAATAAAAAGTGTTTTGTCTTTCATTTATGACAATAACAACTATATTTTTCATTAACACGTGGCAACATGTCTCACTTGAAGCCGAAATGTGATTTGCTGAAAAGTATCATACTTTACAATTAATAATTTTTGCCATGTTAATTCACTTACCCTAACTAAACAATATTTGACTTTCTATGTTTACGTTATCTCAATCTTTATTATTAATAATATCGAATTCTAAATTCATTTTAAAAGAAAATTTAACACTTTTCATTGGTATAAAACATTTTTTCATATTTTATAATTATGCTAGGCAAAGAGATTTAATATAGACAAACTGCTTACATTTTTGAGATGGAAACTTGCCACCAACAAATACATCTAGTTTGTAAATGGGGTAATTTAATAATAACAGTATACATACATTTTTTGGCTTTTATGTTCATTTCTATAATATTTGAATATTACCTTAGAGATATGTTTTTTATGTTATTGACAAAGCACAACTCAAATGTTTCGCTCTCTGACCATAACAAAAACTTAACATTGTTTGAAGTCTATACACCATTTGTAATAAATAATAAAACGTGCATACAACAGACAGTTCTTACAGACACTTTTTTGTGATCACCTGGTAATTTGAAAAACGTTGAGGAAACGCTGGATTTTTGTCTGCATGAAAAACTGTCATCTCTCTTGTTTTATCAAATCATTATAGTTCCGTCATTAAAAATATTAAGAAAACAACTTTGTTTCCTGGTGAAAGTATTGCAACGCTTTCTCATTACAATCTTTTCCATCACACATGACAACTTTTTAAAATGAACTTTAATGACTTGTAAATTATATTTATTGTGATGTCTTTACTATTTGATGAAGGAAGAGAGGAATTTTAATTATACTTTTAATTATACATGTATAAATTTTATCGTACATAAATTATTTCGTAAATTTTAATAGCACGGTTTTTCTATTATTTTTTCGCTTCTTGTTTCAATATATTTTCATGGTTGACTCTATCTTAAACAGGTTACATGTTTCGGATACACTATTGAAAACATAATGCTTCTGTATAATTTGCCTGATTTTACAACAGATAATAAATCAAAATACGCTTGAGAAAATAAGAAAGGTGTTACTTTTAGCGATACTCTATTTTTGGTTAATTTAAATAACTTTAATTACTTGAACAATATTCATTCGGAAAACTATTTTTATTAAATCTGTAAACAGTTAAAATTTCGTTAAGACATATGAATCGTACTTTTTGAGATTTAATATACAATTTGGCAAGTCAAAATAAACGGGAAAGTTACGAGAAACAGGGTTGGAATGCATCAAATAAAATTATATGCAATAGTTTTTGAATTAAATAGATAAATGGTTTTAAAAATGAAGAATTTGTTTTAGTCTTGAGAATAGTACGTAAAATGAGATATAAATCCTAGTCTCTAGGATTAATTGTTTTTTAAAATGAAAGTACCCAAGTAATTCTTTCAGTTACCTGTTAAAATTTTCTTCTAATCGAGAATACTTAGTTCTTTGTAAAGCGTTTTCCCATGTTCCATTCACTGAGACTTCATCTATTCTTGTTCACCATCATTATCTCTTCACACGCTTCTCTCCTGATATTCTAAATTCTAATTCTGTGAAAGTTCTTATTACAGTATTATTTTTCCAATCGTTTGAGTTGGGCGAAATTGCCTTCACTTTCTTTATCCATTTGAAAATATTTGACGCGTTTCAATTTTCCCGTCATCACTTTGTGCTCGTCATCAATCCCAAGCACCTTTTCCTCTCCTCCTCTAAAGTGTCCGTGTTGCCTTTTTTATGATCGTGTCCAGCCGCTAACTCTGAGTGTTCCTATTCTTTGAAGTGGCTCTCTTCCTTTTGCAATTTTTCGAGTGTCCTTTTTTTCTGGTCATGAGAGGCGGCAAACAGGTTGTCACCTTTCTTTCCATTCGGTTTACCTCGGCCCAGATAGTTGCAGTTTATTGGAATTCCCCTACCTATCTGCTCCAGGGTTATACAACTAAGATTGTGGGCGGAATTCTATAGTCCTACTCCAATTTGATAATCAAGTTTCTTGCAGTTCCAAACTGTGTCTCTAAAACCTGCAACAGCATTCAGGAAAAAAACCCTGTTTTAGAATCAGTTTCTAAGAAATTCAGGTTGTATAGTTTCACGCCAGAAATAGGCAAGCCAGTTATTAAGAGAGGGCATTCGTTTCTTATCCATTCACCAAGTGTAATTTAATCTTTAAAGCAGCCTTAAAGTTAAAAACATAAATTCCCAATTTAATAAATTATCTTACAACTTTTAATTCTTGATATCATCCAATAAATGGGGGAAATGGTGTGTTGTTTTACCATTGTTTTTTGTTGTTTTTTTTTTTTTAATTTAACCAAGATCGCAAGACCGATTCAAATTCGGTCCAAACACATAAGACTTGAGTTCGAGGCATCGAGTGTGATACATGTGGTCCCTGGTTTGATTCCAGGTCGCGAAATTTTTCCTTTCATTTTTTCCATTAATATCGGTCTAAACTAATTAAATTTATTTAGCAGTAAAATTATTTCTGTTAAAATAAAAAAAATATTTTGAATGTTTGTATTGATTTTTTTATTATCGTTATTGCTTATTAGAGCGGCAATAAAGAGTTAATTTAAGACCTGCTGCATTGATTAAACAGAACACCTAACTACTGTAATTGTGGAAGTGCAAATGAAGGGGAATTAAGTAAGCCACAGAAAACTATAAATTTGAGACTAATATCTTATTTCTATGATTGTTACAAACTCCACAGAGTGAACATTTAGATATAGAAGCTGCATTTATAAAATACAAGAGAAAAGTTTATGAAAATATTCTAGAAAAACACAACTGTGAAAATTTAGAGTATACGTTGATAGCATATCTCAAAAGTCTTTAGGGCAGATACAAATATAGTATTCACAATTGTCTCAAGTATAGGGTAGCCCAAAATCTACCTACCAAGATTAAACATCAATTTCTCAGCTAATGTTTAGTCTAATTGTTTGAATATTATGTGCACTATTTGTGGCTTCAAGGCATTTTGTTTAACGGTTGGGATTTGTGAATCAGTGTTTGAGGTCAGGTGAATACGAGGATCAATCGACGCCACATCCATAATGCTTGGGATAATCTGGTGCGATGACATTCTATCCGAAATGTTCATGCAACAGTTCGAAAATGGCAGTTGTGCGATGGTTTGTATTTTGCACAAACCACTTACGTGTGAAATCGGTGCGTAGGGAGAGGACGGTACCTTTCAGCGGCATTTTTGGCCTGTTGCATTGTATAAAAATTGCGGGGACAGAAGAGCTGTGCCTTTTAAAGTTTTATTTTGGTAAGTTTGCTATATTTTGTTACTCGAGAGGATGGGGGAGGAAAATTGAAGAACCTCCTAAGCGGCCTAACCTCTAGCTATGCCACTGAGTCAGAACCGTAGAACCCTTGAATGACAGGAACGAACTTTCTCAAGAAATCTGTACCTCTGCGATGAAACCTTTCCCTCCAAAATCAATACTTCACAAATCCCAACCGTTAAGCAAAATGCCGTGATGCCACAAACATATCACATAATTGAAGGGCTCGGTGCAATAAGGACCTAACCCACAGGAAGAGGTTTTTGAGAAAATTGATGTTATATTGCTTAAAAATCTGTAAATCTGTATGGTTGATATTTTACTTTACTGTGATTGCAGTTTATTTGTGCAATTGTTACTGAAACATATTGTAAATGGATTTCACAAGCAGTAATTATTGGTTACGTGTCAATAATTCCTCGATGAACTGACCTGATACCGTAATTATTACATTTAATAAGAATTTCTTCCTGTGTGTTAGGTCCTTATTGTCCCGAGCCCTTCCATTTTAAAACAAAAATTATACCTTACTTAATACTAGATGAGAAATTGACGTTAATTTTGGTAGGTAGGTTTTTAGGCTACCCTGTAATAATAAACAAGATATTAATATTATAATTTTAAATGTAAGGAATTTTTGAGAAAAATAAAGCGTAAAAATATAGATTACATAATACAGAATCTAAATAAGGAAACAGATGCCGTTGCGACTTCATTGTATAAAAATTTTGGAACATAGGCTGAGAACTTATGAACTTACACCAATCAACTAGGGAATAAGGGATTAAGAATAGAAGCGCGGAGCAGCTGTCTGTACCCTTCATATGTTAGGTGATCAAAAGTTTCCAGATAACTGTGCTCTTGCTCTACTACCATGAACATACGGGGTTGAACATCCCTTTGCTTTTATTGCTGCCGAGGAAGGCTTTCAGCAGATTTTGATAGAGATCTTCAGGAATTTTCTTCCATTCTTTCCGAAGAGCGTTGATCAGTTCAGTCTTACGTTTTTTGATGTAGTCAACCCATAATTATTGGAGCCATGGATTTATATCGGGGCTCTGTGGAGGCCAGTCCATTTTTTCAATCCCTGTTTCCTCAAACCATTCCTGCAAACAACTTACAGTGTGACAGGAGCATTGTCATTTGGTACAGGAATGCCTAATTCCAAACTGTTGCCATAATGTTGGCATTGAAGAATTGTCCCAAACGCCAGTGTAAGTTGCAAACCTCATGGTTCCGCTATTGTTTAATTTGCTATGGGGTTCCTTCATAAGACATTTCTATTGTTCCATGATCCAGTTTCGATGAGCTCTACACCATTCTAATTGTCGCTTTGCATTAATGTGGAGTTTTCGGGTATCATTACGGCCATGGAGATAGGGTTTCTTAGTTCCCGACGAATAGTGATTGTACTGGCTGTGTTTGGAAATAGCATCTCGGAATTCTGTATCTACTGTTTTAGCTGAAGACTTGCGATTGTATAGTGTTAGCACTCGTTAGCATGCGACGATATCCTGTCATTTTCTTTTGCCTACCTTTAACTGACGTTTCTCCTTGAGATTTCCGCTTGACAATGTCTCTTATAGTTGAACGGGACAGTCTTTCGTACACACTTGGTGATATCCTAAGACAATACCGTACTGCACCAATATGAATCACAAACGAGTTCAGTAAGGCTTGTTCATGTTTCTATTACTTAAAACATCACAGACATGTAAATTAGAACATGTAATATCGTTTTGTAAAGATATCCGAAAATATTGATCACAGTGTACATTAATGTGAAGTTAAGAAGTCCGATTTCCTTGAATTCCTATTTACATTATCTTCTTACACCTTTCCGTGAATTCCCTTGAATTTTTGTCGTATATTTAGTGAACACCATGTTTATACAGTTTAGGGCGTACACTCTTGGGTGTTGCAGTAGTATATGAAACATTCTTAAGTACACTGCAAGGAATGAGCACGCAAAATTTCAGCTTTCCACCTACGTGGAAGGTGGGAGAATTAGGGATGAGTCAATGAGAATTTTGCCTTTTATATACAGGGTGATCCAAACTAATCCGGCATAATTGTTTAGGAACATTGTATTGTTCAAATGGAACAAAAATCTCCTATAAACATTACATCTAGTTTCGATCACCCTGTATATTGCTTCCACCTCCATCTTGTATGTTAACAATGCTTAACTCTGAGGCCAACGAGAGACAGGCAAGGCACTCAAAAGTTATCTGAAGTAGCAATAATTATAATTAACACAGTTTAAACTATCATGTTAGGTATCAATACGTCAGATAATTCCAAGTATGTCACACAGCTTTTTAATACAAGACTCTGGCGAAAGTTTGTGTTTGGAACCCTTGAATAGTGTAGAACCTTCCAGACGTGACTGCAGGTTGTCCTTCCTCTTCCAGTGGGTTGGGTATATATGGACGCAGGTTGTTTTAGGGCGACAGTTTACAACATAACTGATAACAAAGCATATAGCAACTTGACTCTTCAAACCAAAAAGCACACTGTATTGTGATCTTTAATAGTAATTCAAAGGATTCATATTAATTCATATCTATCGAAATGCCACTGAAGAAAAGAATGTGTATTGGTCAAAGAAACACTGCAGCTAAAAGACAAAATGTTATCCGGGCGTTGTAAAAATCTGAACAACGGGAGATTCGTCTACAGTAGTAAATTGTAGAAATACTGAAAACACACTTCATTTATTAATTAACTTCTTGAGGTTGTTCTGTTTACCTACAACTGTAATTATCCCGGGCAACGCCGGGTGGCTATGCTAGTTTTAATATAAAGCAGAGATTGCAAATCAATGATTGAAACATAGATGAAATGCAATAACCTGTCTGAATCCAATAGAACTATTATAAGACAAAAAAACATTGAAGTCTCGTTTAGATTGGATGGCTTCATTACAAGAGACAAGGGACTAAGTATTATTATTAATTCTCTTTAATAGGGAATAATGTATCACAGTGTCGTTGATTTTTTTTTTATCTTCGCACTTCATTATCTTGTGGTCTGAAATCTTTCATAAAAAAATGAAAGTAGAATCTGCTTCCATATTATTCCTATTTTGGCAATAGATATAGTTAGTTCAGCAGATTTAAACAGCGAGAAAGTGGGAGGGGGAGCAGGAGAGATGATGAAAGAAGTGAATAGGGACTCCTCTTTCTACGAGTGATATTTCTAACAAGATTTTTAAATCTAAAAACATTCTTTAAAATGGAGAATTCAAATCCAGGAAATCTATTTGAAAATTTGACGTTAAAGGATTTAATAGATAGCAAGCATATTGTCTTCGTTTAATAATAAAGGCATGAAGTTAAACTGTAAGGAATATTGAATTCTATACTAAAAAAACAAACACAATTTCAGTTCATTCGACTTATTAATGGTGCCTGAATTTTATATATTTAAAAGCAACTCTTTAACAATTCCTTGTTTATAAAGGATGCTGCTTCTTATTCACTTTTATAGAGAAAATGAAAAATGACATTAAAGGATAATTTTATGATTAATGAATGTTTCATTCATGAATAGTTGGTTTCAAATCTTGCTATAATTAAATAAAAAATATAATTACCATTCATTACCAAGCTCAACCGTTATGTATAAGATTATGACGTTGTTACAGGAAAGCTTTCATGAGATGAAGAGGCAGTGGTAACTACGGAGCTCTGCATGATATCTGAAACTTAAATGATGGTTGATACGCGTTTGAAGATCTTAAAGCGCTTCCTTAATTAAGTAATATTATGTGCAGATTCCTAAACCTACTAATTTTAAAGGAAGAGGTAGGCAAAAGGAGTAACGTGGTTGGTCAATAGATGTTCTCCATCCATGCGTAATTCCTCCCAGCTTTCAATAGCCAAAATGATAACGGTTCTCTTTAGGAGTTCCACTTATCGATGTTTATGCTTGTTATTTCCTTATCTTTGATTATGTTCTTTGAAAATGTTTTTAAATTAACATTTGTTTAACTTCATCAAAATAAATGACGGATGGTGAAAATAAGAAAGAGGAGACACAAGAACTCTGGAATAAAGTAAAAAATGAAAGTGAACACAGGGTGGGAAAACCCCGAAAAAAAATGCCGTTTCGGATAGAAATTGCGTATTACACGTAATTTTTATTATCAATAAGAAAAGGCCATTTTTTTTTTAAATGATGTACATTTTATTTGTGAAGCAAAATACTTTGCTTATTTTAAATTTAAAAAAAAACAACTTTATTTTTTAAAATCGATTATGACGACTTCATCCTTAATTTTCAATTTACAAAAGGAGAGAGTTAAATCTCGTTACAGTGAATTAGATTGTTTAGCTGTTATCTGAAAAGCCCATTTAAGGGATTGTTCAAAAAAAAAATAAATAAATAAAATTACACACCATAGTGTATTTTCAATATGAATATGACTTTTTAACGTATCTACCTTCCCGATAGCCTGTGAGTGATTTTTTGATCTTCCCACCCTCCTATTCTTTTCTCTAAATAAGACGCGGCTGGTGCATCGTGAGTGTCGTTAAAGAGTATTTCGTTAAAGGCCGAGGAGTCTGATGCTGCTTCTTCCTCTTTCCTTCCTTTCTTCCTTCCTTTCCCTTCCTTCCTTCTTTCCTTTTTTGCGTCTGCTCCCTCTTCGTATAGGAAAGAGTCTGTTTCGAATTATCGTGTGTGGATTCCCCGGGGCTGATCTTTACCAAAATAGCTTTTCAATTGCCACCGCACGTGGAGATGAGAGCATCCGAATTAGAAGCCAGACAGGGGCGCAGGGAGCCCTGGGAAAAGGCGGCGGCGACCCTCAATCGTCTCAGACACAACACGAGAAACTCAAGTAAGGTGGGAGAGCAGTTGCGCATCGTCGATCCATCCACTCCCCCGAAATGGGAGCCAATTTTCAGCCGACGTTAAACCTTAGACTTCATTTGTCACGGGACTCAAAAAGGTTTATCGCTAACATTCGAAGAAAACGGCGGTGCCTTTGTCAGGTCATGTAAGGAGCGAAGGGAAGAACAGAAGTTTTGAATTTTTAAACTGTTTTTCGAAATTAAACGATCGCCATTCGCCCAATCGCAAACAGGCTTTAATAAGTAACCTTCCTTAACATGTTAGGAAATATCTAAGTCAATTAAAATTTTCTATGCCTACATACAGAAGTGTTCCTCAAATACGGAATAAATTAGTCAAGAATCGTAATTGATTTCGATTTCTTTTCTTTTTTTTTTTTTCGATATTAAAAAAGTTAACTAATTTGTGAAGTTTAATATACCAGCTTTTGGGTGATATATCCGACTTAGTTTCTGACACACTTTATACTAATCTTTTATACGTGATTATACCATATTAAACCTTATGTGGAAAAGTGCTTTCCTTCTATACGCATATCTTTAGCTAAGCGTTAACTTGAACTCCTGTTTGATCATCATCAACCACTTGCATAGTCTCATACTTAAATAGGAATTTTTTTTATCAATAGAAAATTTTTAACACTCTAGTATGAAATTTTTAGCGGAATTTTTATAAGTAAAAAATTGATGAAATTAATGAAAAAAATAATGAAATTAAAATTCTTTATTTTTTATGCGATTTTGTTTGATTTATTTTATATATTTTATAATCCACAACTACTTTAATAATTTTGTGTACCTCGGTGTAATGGGGAGACGGGGGATCATAGCATATCAGTTTCATCACTCAAGAAGACAGAAGAAGGGGACACAGGATATTTTCCCCCAATAAATTATTAATAAATAAGAGATATTAGTATATATCATATTAACTTTTGAAAGCATTTTTAAGGTGTAATGAAAATTTTTTTTTAATTTTAGATAACCTATTAAAAGGGAGAATAGTCATCTCTTTGTTTAAACGATTTTTATGTGTGTATGCTTAGGAATAGCTCGAACTAAATAAAACTTCTTTGCGTCACAGTTTGAAATTCACAGTTTCGTTAGTTGGACACAGAAGACAAGTTACGTGATGATAATTACATTGACAACGATCTTGGAACGAGACGATACAGTGGAACTAAATAGGAAGAGGGAAAAAAATATTTTTTTTGAAAAAAAAAATGTGTATTTGCAATAAATAAAAAAAAATTATTTAATGGGAAGGGTTACTGAACCTTCATTCAAATGACAAAGAAGTGTAAAAAGAACTGAAATAGCCCGTTTCTTCGCTGGCTAAAGACACAATTCTTTCTCTCGCTGCACCTATAACCAGCCTGAAAGGTTTCTTTGTTAGCTCAGATTTCGCCACGAAGAGGCAAACCATTCAACGGCAAAGATGCCCTTGCAGGCGAACAAAAGAACGGAAGAATACAAAACATTTGGAATGATCGATAAAATACGAAATGTTCTCTTGGTCCGATTTCTGTCCACAATCTTCTGATCTCTGTGAAAACGTCGAAATTCATCTTCCAGTAAATCGATTTATATGAGAATAAAGAAATTAACGATTTCATAAAATTTCTTCAAGAAACTCTCAAAGAAAATCATTTTGAATTTATAATATTTTGCCCTATTTTTAAATGTAATTTCTATACGAATGTATCAGGATTTCATATATCTAGAAGTCCTTTAAGTTGAATTAACAGGAGCAATGCCGGAAAGACTAATTGCAAAATTTTTAAATCGTCCTTCTGACTTACAAAAGGTTTTGCTGAGAAGTCATTGCTTGCTATGTTGATATTTTTTAAAATTTAGATCGTATCTGAAAAGTCAAGCTGAGCATTGTAAAAAAAAATTGAAGAGGCTGTTTTTCAAAATAAATTTTTAATGTGATTTGTTTAGAAACAATTCCGTTTCAATCAGATTCTTGCTGGCGTCAAGAAAAATAAAAGCTCCAAAGCAATTGTAAATAATAGCGAAGGTAAGAACATTTTAAGCTACCTTAAGCAATTGGCTAGGTTAAAAATGATCGGTTTCAGGACCCTGGCAATTTACAATAAAATAGAAAGCCAACACGAAGCTAACGAAATAATTGAAAAAACTATTGAAACTGGGGAGAAAATTAGGACCTGTTGAAAATTACAAGCAATTTTATTAAATAACTTATTTATATTCATTTAATTCGAACTTGCAAATTGGTAACTAGCTCTGATAAGCATATAATAAAAAAAGTTATGTGGCTTTCTTTTCGACTTCCTGAAAACGTTTTGAAAATGTTTTGTCAGAGTTAATTTTTCTAGATTTGCACTTCTTACCTTCGCTTTTAAAACAAAAATTTTCGTTACAGTGGTCTATGTCGTTTCTAGTTTTGGCAAGAGAGCTTAAGAAAATGAAAATAGAGTAATTAAAAAATATTTCATAAAAATTGTTTCAATTAAATGTTTAAATGTTAAGTTAAAACTATTTTCTTTAAAAGCCCCTTAAAGAACCTTTACTTCTGCCGCATTAGACTGTTTTCTATAACGATTTCAAGAAAGAAAAAGTTACGGAATAATTCATACAAATAGTCTTAAGATGAATTTAAATGATAACCAAGCGATCTTTGCAAATTGTTTAAGAGTAAAAACAAATTACCGAGAAAAGGCAGGGAGAAGAAAACGCGGTGCTCTGATGAAATGTATTTAATATCAAACAGTTGCTGTTTCATTGTTCTGGAATATTCCGTTTTTCTATTTAAAATCTCCCACTTGCAAGAATTTAACTAAAATAGCATTTCTCCACTAAAGTTATTTTTCGCTGTACTTTCGTCGCTTTCGAAACTCGCTTTGTAGTGGCCACAAATAGTGTAAATCGTTAATGGATTCAATTCCCGAACACTGTTGTTTACAGTCCGACACACCTTTTGCGTTAACGCCAAATTTCTCCCTTCATTTGGGGCCTCTTCTCGTTCTTTTGCTTTCTGTCTAAATTTCAAATAGTTATGAAGTAATAATATATCTGATAACTTAAAAATATAGCATCGTAATATGTGTTAATGTAATAATGTGACATATTCGTCGCGTTGATATTGTTTTTAGTGAAAGTTTAAAAAAGTAATATGAAAAGATTATCTAGATATGCTGTACTCTCCAGATCAATAAATTTAATCTATTGAATTAATGCTTTAAGAATAAGCGTTCCCTTTTTGCTTATCAGTGGAAAGCTATTTTTTAGAAGAAAAAAATAAGATAAATTCATCGGCTTTTCTCTAATCTAACGTTAAGTTGGCTAGTATATGTGTTTACTCCTTTTATTCTTTCTTTTTTCTGCCTCTTCTTTTTTTTCTTTTTAATAAATGGTACCGACTATATAAATACTTAAACAAAATATAGGAAGATGATTTCACTCCTAACGAATTCAATTAGTTTTAATTTCTTATAGGCAATGACAAGATGAGTTGTCGAGTCGTAAACCTAATTTTAAACAAAATTCGCGCGCCTTTGTGCCAAAACACCCGAGTCCATATTCTCTAAAATCTTCGAGATGTTCTGTCAATGTCAAATGTAAAAAACAGTATGACTCATGAACTTCGCTGCTCAATTTTACTTACTAGTAATGTTCACAGTCATTCACGTATGTATTAAAAGAAAATTTCAGAAATAGCCGGCATAACTTAATTTTGGTTTCATTCAGATCATATTTACCACCGCTAGAGTGAATAAATCGGTTTAATCAAAAGCTCTTTTAGATTCAAGAAACGCCTCCGGCTGTATTTTTAGATGGAAGTATATTCAGCTTTATTCCATATTTCTGTTGCAAATGGATCAGATCTATATTAAGAGTTTGATATTTGCTTTGAATCTCTTCTTAAGTCTTGACTTTTTTTATCCTTATTTCAAATATTTGTATTTAAATCCAAAACGGGAGAAATGGCTACAACGATTTCATTGAACGAATTTTATCATGTGAATATTGGGTTGGGAAAAATAAACTGGATATAACTTAAAGATTTTCAATAAAGTATTTGTTTTATAAAATTTAAGATTTTTAAAAATTAATTCAGTGTTGCATGAATGCTCAATGTTCTTACATTCAGTACGCGGACTATTGTCAATCAGAAATTGCTGATTCAGAATGAGTGGTTGCTTTTGAAATTTTCAATGGAATCAAGACAAGATAGGCAAAAAAATATAATAAAATCCCTTCGCCCAGAAAGCACTACATCGCGGTCAATAAAACTAAAGTTGTTGACATTCAATACGGTGACATAAATTTCAAGGCATTCTCTACCACCAGTCTCCTTTTCTTTCTTTCTTTCTTTCTTTCTTAAAACGGTAGTTTAATTCGTTCCTTGGAATACGAACTGCTCTAGCAAGTCCCGCCGGATTTTTATGGTTTTCATTCTACACGTGGAGAAATGATGAACTCAATCTACTTAACCGCAAGTACGTTACCCTCGGAGAGATGTCCCTTCAGAATTATGAGGACATAATTTCGAACTTCCATTGCTATATTTGTAATTGTCTAAAATTTGCCAATCTTCACTGAAAATAAATAGCCTTTTTACACTCTCAATAATCTCAGCGGCTACCTGAGACGCCAACGGTGGCCAGAACCACTTATTTATGTTACACGACTCATTTAACGAGGGAGAGGAGAGGAAATACAATTGTGATGGTTTTAACGCTTAGATCATCTTTACTTTGAAGAAGAAAATTCCCAGGTAGATGTCGAGCACAGAGAGAAATTAATAGCATTCCCTGTTCCAGCAATGATGCTATTTTTGCAGGCTACAGAAGCAAAACATTCAATTCATCCTTTCTTAATAATTGACATAATTGAGCTTTGCATAAAATATAATTTGAATGCAAATGCATCATTCAATTTAATCTTGGATGAAATAAGGTTTATCATTTCTGAATTTAATTTGTATATAAGAAAAATTGAGAAATGAAGGTCTCTGTGATCTTGAAAGCAAATTTTGGCGTTTTATAATTTATATGTTTGTAATTATCGAGGCACGATGGTTAATTCACGCTTGAGATGTTTTCCTTCTCGGACTTATCCGATGTCACAACATATCTATGTGAATAACAGAATTCCGTTTAATTTGATTTGTCGAATTATCTTAATTAATTCGTGATGGCAGTTCTTGTAGCCTTATGAATATTGAAAGTTGTGCAAAGGTTAACAATTTACCCACAGAAAATAAGAGAAATAAATTTGTGTAGGTAGCTGAATAACAAAGTAAAACAAAAAAAATTTTCAAATGAATATCGATAAAATTATTAAAAAATATTTTTTTTATTATTTGAACGATTTATTGTGATTAAAGGTTAACTAATAAATACGAATACAATAAATAAAGTGATAAAAGTATTAAAATGGCATCTGGTTCAGGAAAATATCTTGATAGGAAGAGACACTATGCATTTAATTTTTTTCTTCCTTTTCCCTCCCTTCATCCTTTCATTCTTATTTTCTTTTCATCTTGAAGTTGTGTAGTACGCTAGGACACGGGATGAGAGGAGGGGTGGATTGGTGGTAGTCGTCGACGACAAGAGTGTGGTGGGGTGGCATTGGTGAGGAGGAGCAGCGAAGAGAAGGGTCCGTGGGGGAGGGCCCGGGGGGAGCCAGGGTGTCTGCCAGGCCACGCTCACTCGCTCGCTCCAATCCAATCTGCCTGCTTCCTTCGCCTTGGAGACTTGCGTCATCATTGTCAAAAAATATAATTTGACACACGTGGTATTTTGAGTCATTGCGGTTTTCTGGGAGCGAAGATTGGGTTTGCGAAAAATTTAACGAGAAAATAAAGAGAGGAAGGTCAGTGGTTAGAATTCGTTCGAAAGAACGAAGAAATTAAACAATGCGATCATCAATCACATTCTATGAAGATTTTTTTTTCTTCCTTGCTCTTTAGTTTTTTCACGTGTTTTGCTACTTTTTTATCAGTGTTTAATAGCATCGTTAGAGATTCAAAACATATATAATGACATCACGATTCAAATAACATGTAATTTCTTTTAATTTATACGTCGCTATTTATTAGAAGGTTATATCTTTCATGTCTAAGCGTTTAGTTGAAACTGAAAATAATGACAGTATTCTTTGCACGCCATTACAGGCAAAAAAATATTATTTACAAGAACAATCAAATTTCCTGTTTTTAAGCTATCCAACATAGAAGAAACAGAAAAACAAATTAACGAACAAGCAAAGGCTTTCACGGTTATCGGGGTGAACGATTTGGGGCTTCAGCTTTTTATAAGGTTCAGATCCTTGTCATTTTTCTTCTCCCATCCACCTCCCTAACTCTCTTTGATTTGGTATAATAATCCTAGGAAAATACTATAATATAGTTGGTGCTCTCTATTTGCGCTACACTGCTTTGATCTTGTGAGCAAACATTTTTTTATATAAATAATGTGAAATTTATTTCGTAAAAATAATTTGTAAAACTTCTCTTGTCATTTTCCATTTTTCTTGAAATCATTCATGTAACCACTAGCCTAAATGGTGAATTCAAAGCTGGAATAAAAATCTTATTTCAAACACTTCAAAATTCTTTAATGAAAATAAAATATTATGATTCATCAACATTGAGTAGGTCGTTTTTTTCCCTTTTTATATATTAAAAATGTAAAGAAAAATTAAAAAAATCTGATAATCAAAAGATAATAATAGGCTATAAACTTTTGAAAACTGCTTATCATTATTAACTATTTCAGGTTTAATGTTGATGAAAATATAAAAAAATAGATTGGTGTTTAAAATTAATATAAATAATAAAAATTTATAATTGTTATTCTAGCATATTTCTTCGTTGCTAAAGAGTTTATTTCTTAAGTTTACTCTCATATTAAAGGCAAGTTTTCGGTTATACTATCCTTTACCAATAGCAAGTTTTTTAAATAGACACATTCTGATACGAAACATTTATTTTCTTTTTTTTCTCTTCTTTTTTTCACTGGGAAGTGAGAGCAACTTCACCGCTCAGTTTGTGCGAGACGTGATTTGGAAGCACGAGATCTTCTTGGCTTCAAAGTCGGCCTTCCTTTCCCTTACAAACCTCCGTTTCCGTCCACATCCCCTCCTTGCTTACCCATTATTACATTCATACACAACTCTTTCTCAGGAGCAATTTCACCTCCATTCATGTATAAATATCGTTACTATCTTTTGCATACGCGTGTATACAACTTTTTGCATTTTTTTAACGGCATTGAAAGAGTTTTATCTCGATTTGAAAAACGGGGTAATAATTTTTGCAAAAAAAAAAATAAAATAAAATAAAGAAATGTTTGCTACTAGTGAATACTTAAAAAATAAAATAAATTCCGAAAGGTATCTAATTGTACAGGAATTTCAATGTCACCGGTTACTCTATTTGTTAAGTTAACAAAAAACAATAATGCAAAGAAAAAAATTAATACTTACTAACATAAGATTGTCTCCAGTTTTGGTAATGCTGATGTTTTAGTCGTGTAAGACTCTTATTTTTTCGTACCGTAAAAACTTCGTACACTGATGTCTAAGTCTACTGTCAAAGTGGAGCGTGGAGAGAGATAGAGAGAGAGAGAGAGAGAGAAGAAGAAGAAGAAGTGGTGGTGCTGGGGGTGGAGGCTGTATCTCGGAGGCAGAGATGTTTTCCCGGAGCAGTGGTCTCGATGCTGCTGCTGCTGCCAACAGAGAGAAAAGGAGAGACAGAAAGAGAGAAAGAGGGAAAGAAAGAGAGTGAAAGGATGGGAAAAAAATGTACGGTGAACACTCGAGGCAAGTTGAAAAGGGACGAAATAAAAGAGAGGAGCGAAGGGAATCGAGATGTGTGGCGACGCCAAGCGGAATTCTGATGCACCGATATTCGAGTTATCATTAAAGGAACAATGGCTTGGACTGGCTGGCTTAATCCTTTGGAGAAACCCTCGCTTGGGCTCCTACGGGGTGGAAAAGGAGGGGATTGAAAGGGTGGAGGGGGAAGGGAGGGAGAGTCGAGAGCAGACGAACATCATCCGGGTCCCTAAACCGTCCAAAGACTCTCCGTCTCTTTAGCTCCAATCTCTTTACTTTCCTATCCAGATGCTACAAATCTTTACATCTTCCAATAGTCCTCCCCTTACACTTTAAAAAATTTCTTATGATATAGAAACCGTTTTTGGTGAATTGCAATTGAAATTTGTTCTAATGCGACGCGTAAATGCAAAATTCTGTCAGAAAGTCCCTGTAAAAATATAAAATATTAAACACTCTTATTAGCAATCATTCGTCATATTTAATACAATAAATTACAATACTAATAAATATTAAAATTAACGTAAATAGAAACGTATTAATGTATCTATTAATATTATTATTTCAGCATGTATACATTATTATATTATACATACTGAAATGCATTATATCAATGAAGCAGAGATTTAAAAGAATTATGAAGGTCAGAAGGCAGCCGTTATAGAGTGGATAGTTTGAGTCCTTATAGTAGGCTTGTGCGCGAATCTTGTCACAGCAACGATGTAATGAATAATTTAAAAGAGCTTGCGAGTAAATTTTCAAATAAATGACGTAATTAAAAAAGTGCAATGTTTCTTTCGAAATTCATAGTACTAAATATTATTTAACGGATAATATAAAGAAAAATAAAAGTTCAAGATTGATGACGTAGATCTCTAACTCATTATCAATTGACAAGCGAATTGATTTAATTTGAATAAGTCTTAAAATTTTTGTTATTCTGTTTTCTTATTAATTTATTATAACTTTCTGCGAAATCATTTGAATCCTTTTAAAGATTAAAAAAATTATTATTTTTATTAATTAAGCTAAACTAAATAGGACTTCTTTTAAAAAAAAGTTTTAATTAAAAAAAAAAAGACTCGAGGATAGCAATAGCAACTGCTTTGAAAAGGTTATTTCATCGTTAAATAACTTCTTGCGGAGTTATTTCTTGCGGAACCTGACCAATGTGTGTCAAGTATAACCTAATAACGCGTGACTCACGCGCAGCTCATGGTGGTTGGTAAATCTTGTCCTCATCCAGTTCGAAAGGAAAGAGAGAGAGCGGATAAAAAAACTTTAAATAAGTTTGGATCTGATTACAAACAAAAGAATTAGTTATTCACCCGCTAAAATGGAATTTATTACACTTCGAAAATTAGTTCATCTTTAGAGGTCCTTTACGTCCCAATTGCAGTCACTTCTTCGTGTTGCAGTTTTCAAGCAACTTTGGCCTTCTAGACTCTTCAAGTAGAGTTTTGATAACTTCCCTCATAAACTATCCTATCTTCTTTTAAATGGGCAATTTTTCTCAGCACTGTATTGTCTAATTAAAAAATCAAAACGCCTGAATCAAATTGTCGTAACATTTCAGATAGGAACTTTTATCAAATATTAAAAATTGTGCGTATTATGGTTTGGTTTGTTTTGTTTTGTTTTGTTTTGGTATTAACGTCCTTTTCAACTGCCATGGTCATTTCAGGACGGCGTTATAGGAGCCGCAAATTTTGCCTCGAAAGGGTTCTTTAACGTGCTGCCGGCAAACGACTACATGGGACCAACGGCTTTACTTCCCTTCCGAAGGAAGTGCGTGATCTCAGGATTTTTCCCCTGAAAAAATCCTCGTCGTCTTCGGCCGGGGTCGAACCCGCGTCCTCGGGCATCAGAGGCGATCACGCGACCACTGAGCCACCGAGGCCGATGTGCGTATTATGCATTTATTAAATAACCGATATTAGCATATTGTAATTTCAAATCCTTCCCAAGTAAGCTACGCACTTATTATCTTTATACTGATTTTCTTTCACAAGTAACCGTTGAAGATAAAAACTTGCGACATGGAAATTACGAACAAAAAAAAGGAAAAAAATCCCTTTCGTGCAATAATAAAACTACGAGGTCGCAATACCGTGCTCATTACTGGGTTCATAAAGTGGAAGCAAGTCCCTCATTCGTCTACATCGAAACGTGTGTATAGCACTGTGGTAAGTAGTGTGTGTAGCCATTAAATTCTCTTTTTTCCTTAACAGCCTTCTAAATTTACGAAATGTTGCAGCAATAATGCACTTCTACAATCAACAAGTTCAAAGACTTAAATAATTTAGGGACAAAAAAGCAGTCACTTCGAAGAATGTAGTGGAGTCGGCACCCCTGTTAGTACAGAGAAGTGAAGAATGCTGTGATAGAGTATTTGGCCAAATTCCCGATAGCCCGAAAGGGGATAGGGAAATTTCCCAAATCCGGATGCGGAGATCAAGTCCTCTTGGATCCGATGCGGTAACGCAAACGAACTCGGAGACGTCGGTGGGAGTCCCGGGAAGAGTTGCCTATTCTTTAACCTGTCTTTCAACATACAGCCCTGATTAGTGTGTTCTGACTTTTTCCTTCTTTCTTGTTTTGAACTCAAGGTAAGGCCAGTTCGCTTACAAAGTTCAGTGTTGTCTTGAAACCCTCGGAGGTGAATTTTAAAATTTATTACAGAAGATTACACATTTGCACAATGCGTCTAACCAGGGGGAAGAATACTTTGAGGAAGACCAGGTCAGTTAGCAATGGAAGAATAGCTCTCCAAAATAACTTGTGCGTATACTAAACTTACGTAACTGTATAGTAAGTCTTCCCTTAAGTAACCTTACAGTAAGTTTCCCTCATAGTACCTATACTCTGTTTAACGAACGTTTGATTGGACCCAGTCAAACTTTCATTTAACATAGTATTAACTAATCTATACGTTATCGTGAACTGGTATATACAGAGTGTTTACTAAACATACGGCAAAGATTCAGGAGGTGATTCTTTTAAGAATTTTTTGTCCTTTGATGATTTTCGTAATGTCTTCTTGTTTCGATGATACAGGGCGATAAAGGCTTTTCGACAAAAACAATCTATTATAACCTAATATTCCAAGTAACGCTTCTTAATCTACAATAAGTGCTGAAAAAGACTACCACCAATTAGGATGGATGAATCCAATCTTCTCATTTACTGCCGAACTCTTTGTTTCTTGTTGCATACCCGCATCGCCATTCCGATTTCTCAAATCTTCTACATTTTCCACTGTAGACTGAAAACCAACGACTTCCCATAGAAAAAAGCCAAGAGATTTAAGTCCGCGGATCGAGCAGGCCATAAAGGGGTTTACCTGGACCAATCCAGCAATCTTGATATGTTGCAATTAAAAACCCATGAAGAACCATACTAAAATGCGCTGGTGCACCATCGTGCATAAACCACATTACATTTCTCGTTGCCAGTAGTATATCCAGTAATATCCAGTTTTTAATAATTAGAATGTTGTTAAAAGATATCCCTATTGATTTTGTCGAAATACCTTTATCGCCTTGTAACTTCGAAACAAAGCGGCATTCCAAAAATCATCAAAGGACAAAAGATCCTTAAAATAACCCAAAGAATCAGTTCTTGAATTTCTGCCGTATGTTTAGTAAACGCCCTGTATAGAAAAGCTTTTCTTTACGTAAGGCGCTTGATACTTTTGTGAGTATAATTTATTAGAAAACAAATATTGATGATGGTAACTTTTGCGCTCAACTCTTGTAATTTTCTTTAAAAATATAACCCAAATAATGAATATGAGTATAGGGTGTTCTTTCAAATCTCCCAAATCTTACTAAACCATCACAAACATAAAATTGTAATTAATACTAAAAGAAAGAAAAACTGAAGGAAATTTATTTCGTGCAGCAAAGGTGTTGAATAATTTGCACTTTATAAGGATACAAATTAAGCGTCTGTTTTTGGCGGCACTTTGAATTGTCTTAATGCTTGTCGAATTGATTTCCTCGGGCTTCTCTGAAACCCGCTCGTATTTTTCCACTCTTTTCAGAAACATGACGAGTACCCCCAGACTGTTTTAGAACACTTCCACTCTAGAAACTTCTCGAACCGTGCTCCTAATTTGTTTTCCTATCTCCTCCATACGCTCGTCGCAGGAGCGTAGCAAAGTGAAAAGGAGGACGGAGGAGGCGGTCCGCCCCGAGCCGCACTTTAAGGGGGAGGGAGCAATTTTCGCCTACTGCATTGAAAAGATTTGTTTTTCTTTCGGGACTGTCTATTTTACAGTTTTGATTTAGTCAGTTTGATGTATATTATTTTTTACTCGAGGTTCTTACTGAAGGACTGCCCTGATTGGCCTATCTCTAGTTCGGACATTGACTCTGTTGAATATTTCAGTTAATTTTTACACTTCGGAAATAAATATATCTTACATTTTTCACAAGTTGGTCCCCCCCCCCCCTTGCATTATCGATGTCGGGGGGTGGGGGCAAACTGAAAAACCACTCTGGGAATTTGCACCGAAATTATGTTTTGGTTTCCGCAAACCGCAATACTGCTTGCGCACACCGCAGTGGAGTCGCCATTTTGCTTTATGCGATCGTGGCGCTGCATAGTGAGCGACATGTCAACTTCAAAATCAACTTTGATTTTTTTTTCTTTCTTCTGATGTTAATTAAAATCCATAATTTATCACCGTTTGTTTGCGATGATTAATAAAATGTGGGGAATTTGAACAAATATCTCATATAATCTCCTTAATGAAAATATAAAAATTTGAATTTTATTTTTTTTAAATATAGAAATTCCATAATTGAAAAATCTATCCTTACCCGGGGGTGGGGATCATTAGCGTAATTATCGAGGTCATCCACTGTAAACGATTTTGATAGTCCGGAAGCCACTCTGTCGGGGATGAAAAGGTACACAACTGTTACTTTTCTTGAATAACTTTATTAAGTCATGTTTTCTTTTTCTAATTTAAATTTGATACGTAAAATGTGGTGCTGCATTTTGAAATACCCCGTTTTATGATACCCGGCTTAATGATATTCTGCTATAATAAGTGGCGTTTTTTTCAATAAATATTTCCTTTTTACAAAAGAAGTTTTGGGATAGTATTTCTTTATTGATTCTATCGCTGACCGTAAATCACTGTTCTTCAAAACAACAGCAAATCGGCATTGTATAAGGTTGATATTATTATATTTGTGGTTTAGACTTACTAAACTTGTGATGTTGATATAAATTCACTAATTTAAGTTATTTATTACTTTTATTATTAAATATTTATTCAAAAGGAGTCTATCATCAAAAGGAGTCTATCATTAATAAACAAACATTAAATTATTCCTAATAATCAAGTATAATTATCAACAACCTAAATGGGACAAACTATTACAATCAAATTTGCAAAAAAATTTTTTAATGGTTGGTCAGATCCAAATTTTTGATTTATGTGTGATTTTATAATTTTTGGACGATGAAAATTTGATTTTTTTTCTGTTTATATTTTTCCTAATTATTATTTGCGCCGTATTTATGTAGAGCTTGTTTGGATTGTCATGCATTAACAAAAAATAAATTGTTATTTATTTATGTTGAAGTCAGATGGGCAATTAAGTCCCTGAAGACTGCCAAAGCTGCAGGTGATGATGAAATCCGGTCCGAGATGTTAAAGGCCTTAAATCGGGATGGCATCCTGTGGCTGACTCGGGTGTGTCAGGTTGCTTGGATATCTGGATAGGCCCCTAAGCAACGGCAGACAGGAATTGTGATCCATATCTTCAAAAAGGGAGATCAGAGAGATTGCAACAACTATCGAGGCATCTCTTTGCTAAGCATTCCTGGGAAAGTGTACGCTAAGTGCCTGAAGAAGAAAAGTCGGGAAATAGTCGACTCCAAACTGTCGGGGGAGCAGTGTGGTTTCCAACCTGGTCGAAGCACGACGGAGACCATCTTTGCTCTAAGGCAAATCTTTGAGAAATTCTGGGAATATGCAAAAGATGTCTACGCTTGCTTTGTGGACCTCTGGAGTTCCACATGACAGAGTTCCTCGGAAGAAGCTCTGGCAAGTGTTGCAAGAGTTTGGAGTGGATGGGCAATTACTGGATGCTATCATGTCTCTGTACGAAAGTTCTGAGATGTGTGTCCGGATAAATGGCATTAAGTCAAGACCGTTCACCGTGGGTGTTGGACTCCGCCAAGGGTGCGTACTGTCGCCCCTCTTGTTCATTATCTTTATGGACTGGATAGATAGGGGTAGCCGACGCGATGAGCGTGTTTGTGTGGGCGACTGCTTGGTGGGGAGGTTGCTCTTTGCTGACGACCTTGTCCTCCTTGGGTCTTCTAGCACTAACCTTCAGCATGCACTAGCCCGGTTTGCAGCCAAATGTGAAGAAGCTGGGATGAAGATCAGTGTGACTAAGACTGAAGTTCTAGTCCTTTCAAGACAGCCTGCTCAGTGCGTTCTCCATGTTAGGGAGCTCCATTAAGACAGGTGGAGAAGTTCAAGTATCTCGGGATTGCATTCACGAGTGATGGTCGGCAGGAAAAAGAATTGGATGCTCGGATCGGCGTAGCAAGCTGTGTCAGACGTGAACTGTGGCGATCTGTAGTAACGAAACGCGAGCTGGGAAACAAAGCCAAGCTCTCCGTTGTCAAATCTATCTTTGTCCCCATTCTCACCTATGGTCGTGAGTCTTGGGTAATGACCGAAAGAATGCGATCGCGGGTACAAGCGGCCGAAATGAGATTTCTGGGAGGTGTGATGGGTGTTACCCTACTAGATAGAGTGCACAGCAGCACAATAAGGGAATCTTTAAATGTTGAGCTGCTACTTCTCCGCATTGAGAGATCACAGTTGCGCTGGTATGGCCACGTGATGCGGATGCCGCAAACTGGTCTTCCTAGGTAATTGTTACTTTCCAAGCCGGTGGGTAAGAAACCAAGGGGTCGGTCTAGAACCAGGTGGCTAGACTACATGGAGAATGTGGGTTCGAGTCGCTTGGGTATTACCAGGGAGGACATGCGCCTGATGGCGGAAGATCGCGATCGCTGGAGATCCTCCATAGGGCTGCTGCCCCCGCGACCCTAACGGATAAGCAGGTTTGAAAAGTAAGTAAGTATGTTGAAATATTTAAGAGTTATTTACAATTGTATGGCTGTTTTTATATTTTTTGGACACACTTTAATTCGTTAAACGGGATATACCTGTACATAAAAGTTTAATACCCGTTCAACGCGTGTTTTTTCATCGATTTCCTTTTCTTGCGCTTAACAACTGTCTCAGTGTAAAATAATTAATTAATACACTTAATATCATTGACATTGTGGCACTAAACTACAGGGTGAGTCAAAAGTCGCAGTACATCCTGTTTTTTCGAAAACCTTGCAGGAATTGGGAAATCTGAATATTCCAGTAAGGTATGGGTGAGGTGGTCTATCTTTTACGGTGTATGTACCGAACATGGCCGCCATCTTAAAATCGGCCATCTTGAATCTAAGTCAATTTTTTTTAAATGGAAAGGTGGTCATGTGATATATCAAATAATATCAGCATTTTCTGATAATTTCATTCCTGTAAACAGATTTGAAGTAGCAGTTATGGTTCAAAAGTTACAACACATTTTGTTTCATTTTGTAGCAGGTAACTGAAGATGGCTCTGATCACGGAAGAGAGAATTCAGGTCATTTTGATGTCTGGAGAACGAAGTTTCCGTGTCATAGCTGCAGATTTTAACAACCGGCACCCAGAAAGACCTCCAATTTCACACAACACTGTCAGGTGCTTAATTAAGAAATTCCGAAAAACTGGGACTGTGGTTGACAAGGCACGGAGTGGCCGTCCAATAAGTGCTACTGAGGAGACAACCTCAACAATGGTTTTGGCGTCCTTCGTCAAGAGCCCACAACGCAGCACACGACGTTTGTCAGCAGAATGTGGAATCAGCCAGTCATCGATCAGTGGTTAGATGTTCAATTTCCTGGTCATTGGATTGGCCAACGTGGTGCTGTGGAATGATCACCCAGATCACCTGATCTCACACCACTTGACTTTTATCTGTGGGGTCATTTAAAGCAACTCGTATATGCAGAGAAAATCAGAAACAGACACCATCTCCAGCAATGCATTGAAGAAGCGTGTGCCAGCATTTCTGCGGAAATCCTTCTGCGAATGCATGACGATTGGATTCAGCACCTTCAAAAGTGCCTTGACCAAGAGAGACACCATGTTGAACACATTATATGACTGTCCCTTTATGTAGAATAGTCCAGCCTGTAATTCCAAACAAAATGTATTGTAACTTTTGAACCATAACTGCTACTTCAAGTCTGTTTACAAGAATGAAATTGTCAGAAAATGCTGATGTTATTTGATATATCACACGACCACCTTTCCATTTAAAAAAATTGACTTAGATTCAAGATAGCCGATTTCAAGATGGCGGCCATGTTCGGTACATACCTTAAAAGATAGACCACCTCACCCATACCTTACTGGAATATTCATATTTCACAATTCCTGCAAGGTTTTCGAAAAAACAGGGTGTACTGCGACTTTTGACTCACCCTGTATTTTGAAATTTACAGAATACAAGCCAAACTAGAAATTAACACCCCACCCCTCCCAGGAGGGTAGAGGAAAGCAGCGGAAGCCCTAATTTAATCTATTTTTATCCCTTTTATCCACACTTTTTAGCTTCGTTTTTATTTATCAAGAAACTGTCACTCCACGCACAATTCGGAACCGTCTCCTGGCCAGGAACCTCCACTCCAGGCGCCCTGTGGCATGTTTGCCTCTTACCCCTCAACACCGTGCGGCTTGTCTTCAGTGGTGTCAAGCCAGAGCGACTTGGAGGGCAGAATGGAGGTCTGTGGTCTTCTCGGATGAAAGTCGTTTCTGTCTGAGTCAGAGTGATGGTCGCACAAGGGTCAGGAGGAGGAGTGGGAAAGTCCTTTTACCGAGCTGTATCCGTCGTCGGCATACTGGCCCCACCCCTGGCGTTATGGTATGGAGAGGGATTTCCTACGACAGCAGGACCCCCCTGGTGGTTATCCCAGTCACCATGACGGCAAATGTTTACATTCGGATAGTTGTTGAACCCATTGTACTGCCATTCATGGCTGGTATGCCAGGGGAGCTGTTCCAACAGGATAACGCTCGACCCCACACTGCCGCTGCAACCCAACGTGCCCTTCAGAGTGTCCACATCCTACCATGGCAGCACGATCACCATTTCTGTCGCCCATCGAGAACGTCTGGGACATGGTCGGACGCCGTGTAAGGGCTCTTCCACAACCAGCAACAACTGTCGCTGATCTGACCATCCAGGTACAACAGGAATGGCATACCACAAAATTACTTTCGGCATCTTTACGACCGTATGCATCACGTGTGCAGGCCTGCATAGACCAGCGCGGCGACTACAGCGGGTACTAAAATCCGTGCTTTTCACCATGTACAGGGTGGCGCTGGCGGCGCCCCCTATAAGTTGTAACCTTGAAACTTGAATCAATTGAATAAATACCATAGCTGAATATACTATCCAAATTTCATTCATCTAGCACAAGTCCTTCGTGGTGTTGGGATTTTTTTTTCCGCCAGTGTATATACCAGACGGATCACTCTAACTCCTACCCCCGTATATCCGACCCAGTGGGCCAATCGAAGCCAAACTAAATAGTGAAGTAGGACATGCCCTTGGGAAGCTATATTCCGAATTTCAACGTTCTAGAAAATATGAATATGACAGACTGATAGACTAATATGTTGCTTCATTCTTCCGCTATATAACAATCAAAAGGATGGAAATCTGCAGTTATAAGGCAGTTTGAAGGCCTCAGAAAAATAACTGCTTTGGTAGAAATTCAAATGTTCAACCGTGTATTCTTTTCCGCTACACCTACAATACAAAGTAAAGCCCGATAATCCGCTATTTTACTTGTCATCCTATATGTATAATCAATATAATTTTTTTTTATTGGGACCACTTGTTTTAACTTGAAAATGATATTTGTTGATTTCTATCAATTTAAGATAAAGTAATGATAAAGAACTGGAAAAATGCTCCAATATTTGGTAAATTTTAGAGTGGAAAAGAAGAGGAAAAATTCCGAGAACCTGAGGTCGAAATTATTCTACTCCCTGGCTCGAGCCCAGATCGCAAAGTTTTTATTTTCATTTTCCACTCATAAACGAAAAAGATGTTATACATAAAATCTATAATTTAGTTTGTATGACTTATCCCTTGTGTTTTAGGGCAAGCCATTTCAAATGGCCCATTCAAAAGGATTTTATTAATGTCATTTAGAAATTCATAAATAAGAATTAAGAAATATCAGAATATCAGAAAATATTATTTCTGTTAACTTTTTTTTTCATACATCGTTACCATAATTAGAATTTTCTAGATAACTGCCATTTCTGAGCTAACCCATTGTATTATTGTATACCGGTTTATTAATTCAGTCCGGTGTTTATCAGAAAACGCCTTAATTAGTTCTCAACATTTTATAATTTAATTTTTTTTAGTTAACTTAAAAATGGACGGTACCTATGCAAATAGTCCCGGCACACAGAACATGGCTTTTCAGATGCTCCCAGAAGTCCGGTGATCGAGCAGGCCATTCAACAGGGCCTCCGCGTCCTATCCAACGTCTGGGGAAGATATTGTTGAGATGTTGGCGAATAATAATGCGGAAGTGGGGTGGCGAGGCAACAATGCATTTACGGACACATGTTGATATGACCTTTTTTTACTCCATTTCCAGTCAGGAACCATTCCCTGCGGTTTCTCGCTGTACTTAAAATTTACCCTGTACTTAAAAAGCTTTAGTTTTTTACCCACCACGCAAATAAATAAATGATGATTTGAAATCAGTGATAGTGAATACGATGTATACAGGGTGAAAATTAATTCCACTGCCAAACTTAAAGAGGTAGTAAGAATAGTCGAAACAAACAAATTTTTTTATACCAGTTTTGCGAGAAAAATTTATTTACCAACGCAGAACAGTTACAGCAGAACTCCAAGACATGTGAGAACAAGACGTGTGGAAGAGGATATACTGCAACGGTTTGCAGAGGATCCCTCAGCAAGCACCCGTACAGTCGCACATTCTGTGAGGACCAGTCAAACAATTGTCTGGAACGTCATGCATGACAATGGGCAACATCCATACCACGAACAGACTATGCAGGCTTTGCGACCCAACGACTACCAACTGAGTGTGCACTTTTCCGACTGGTATCATCGGAAGGTTGCCGTCAATCCGTGTTTGGTGAACTTGTTTTGTTTTCTGACGAAGCACAGTTCACCAAGGATGGTCTCTTCAATTGCTACAACCGCCATGTGTGGAAAGACACAAACACTTTGAACAACTGCTGTAACTATTCTGTGTTGGTAAATAAATTTTTCTCGCAAAACTGGTATAAAGAAAAGTTGTTTGTTTCGACTATCCCTACTACCTCTCCAAGTTTGGCAGTGAAATTAATTTTCACCCTGTATAAAGCGTGTCTAATATCTAGTGATACTATTCTTTGCCTCGATGACAATCTGCAACCGCCATAGCATAGTCTCCGTCAATATCTGATAGAAAATACCAATAAGTTTGCCCAATCCCATTTTCAAAGCCTTCACCAATTGATGACATATTTGTGGATTCCTCTCACTTCTGCGCAGCACCTGGCGTTCTAATTCATTCTAGATATATTCTGTTGAGTTGATGTTGGGATTTGAGCTGGCAGTTCAGTACTTCTTCAAAAAAACGGCCCTTCATCGAATAGCAGGATGTCCAGTTAATTTTGAGTGTTCTGATTTCGTCAACAACCCAAGATCAAATAACGAGACCAAGACTAAATTATGAGAAACAAGACCAGACTGTCACACGACCACCACCGAACTTCACTGTTGGGACAAACACTCCAGCAGACAGTACATGTTTTCCTACTATACGCTGCACACTGGTTCGGTCATCTGACTAGAAAAGAGTGAAGCGTGAGTTATCGCTCAAGATCACTTAATTCCAGAATTGCATTGATCGGCTAAAGCATTTCCTTGCACCAGGCAAGATGTCGTTTCGCGTTGACAGTGATAAGATTAACTTATGGGCAAGCAGCCCAACCAAAAGTATCGTGCTGACATTAGACCCTGCTGTTTTCTGAAGGTCCTTCCATATTTGCTTCTGTGGTACGCCGCTTTTGATTGACCACATGATTAAAACACTTTGGGAAGTCGCGGAACTACTCGGATGGCGGCATATTCAGTTGTTAATAACACCTTTGATAATCTGTGTGAGCATTTTTACTAGTGCTCTATATATGAAACATGGAACAGCATATTTTAAGGGGCGTCCAGTTTCAAATGAACGTTCAGTATGTTCTTTATGAAGCGGCTTGGAATGTAATGCCTGTACTGACGAATTTTATTCTTTTTTAGCTTATAATAAATGATATTTTATTGATCTTTAAGATATAACCAATTATATCCTTTTAAAATTTTTATACAATTTTTTATTATTTTATTCTTTATAAAACTGGAAAGAGACTACATTTCCATTGCCAAAATACTATAAAACAGTTGAGTGATATCCATAAGATTTGCTGTACTCTTGATTATTTAGGAGTACATAAAAATACTGAAAATAGATTTTCATAAATAAAGCAAATGTCAGAATCTTTTAAAGAAAAAAAAATGGACTCTCTAATCGATTTTTTTCAATAACTTTACGAATGGCTGTCTGTACCAAAAAAAAAAAAAAAAAAAAAAGAATAGTTCAAGAGATACTTAATAAAAATTAGATTATTGAAATGCAAACTTTGTTTAATCACACGACGAGTTCCTATTTACTTTAGAAGCAATTACTACAAAACTCACAATTTGTCAGTGTTTATGAATTTTTAATATTACTTTAGTAGAAGTGTTTCTTTACCGAGCGGATCTAGAACAATGGCCAAGAAAATCGCCCAGTTAAAAGAAAACAACAATAACAACAACAACAAAAAAACTACAAAAACCTTCAACAGTATTGGAAAATTCCCCTTCTCCTTCAATGTTTAGCAACGGAGTTTTCAATTACGTTCCCTTTGGCAGAAATCCACAAAACCAACTCTTAAACAGATCCATAAAAGTTTGATCTATAAAATCTAGTCTAAAATAAGAGGCAGGAAGGTTCTAGAAGTGAGAAGACTCATGCTCTCTAAAAAGAATAGAGTATCAAGGTTGACATTAAACAAATTATTTAAAAGCAGAATTTGTTGTATCTTAAGAAAAAAGGGGAATAAAATCCCAGGAGTGAGGTCAGATAAAGAGTTGACCTGAATCAAAATTATAGAATCGAAAATCTAAAGTTAGAATCTGAAAAGTTCGGTCCATGTTTAAATTGATATATTTTACTTTTAAGCAATAAATGAATAAACCTAGAGATAATAAACATGGAGATAATAGCATGAAGAAAGATAAAATGAAAGTGAATTAATGGATAAACATTAGATCAATTATCAGTTCTAAGAATTTGTTTCTCCACAATAGCAAAACCACCATTTTCTTCACCGAAATATATTTGAACATAAACACAAACATCTAAGGACCAGTTTCAGGACGATCATATTTCTTATCAGATCGTTTAAATTTAAACAGTAAATGTTTTTAAATTCAAATTTTAAATGTCTCATTTCACCACGCATTAACATTGGATAAGTGCGCTTATCCAAAAGATAATCTTATCCCTCCAAATTCTGCCAGATAATGTATTATCGGCTGGACAGTACAAGGGAGACTAGGCAAAACGTAACTGTTGGATGTTACACGGTTTTTAATCGTGCTTTTATTTTACATTAAATTATTTATATTTTAAAACTATAATAAAAGTTAATATGCTATGATATTAATTTATTACATTATGCATGAAATTGGAGAAACTTTAAGTTTTTATGTATATTTTTCAAATTTTATATAATCGTCACCAAAATCCTAGTCAACCATACATTTTTAATTGCAGGTTTGAATGACGAAGAATTAGCTTGCCTTTAAGCACGAGATCCTCGTGTTAGGCAACATTGCTGTCAAATGGCACGCTTGGCTTTGCAGGATGCCGAGTATCTATTCCTCATATACTTTGAGATTAAGGCAAGAAATTGTCCTTCCACCGGTTCATCAGACATGCACTTTTTTTAGTGCTGCATCATGCCTACAATTATCTTTAAGGGGGTCCATGTGTGTTTTGAGGAAGAAATAGCATTGAATTCTTGTTCAATCTGTTATCACGCCTATTCTTTCTACTGATTTGTAACGGTGTCTGTTTTCTTGTTTTCAACGATATCTTTATATTTGATACTAGCAGAGGACCCGGCGTTGCCCGGGATAATTACACTTGTAGGTAAATAGAACAATCTAAAAAAGTTAAATTATAACTCCAAATTGGTTAAATAATAACTCAATCAATACAACACAGAGCGAAGGTACTCTCCATTCTACGAAAAATCCGAAAAACAGGAATTCTAAGTGATATACCGAGACTTTATTTAAACTCTTCTTGACTTGCCTCAGATTAAAACAATGCCATCTTCACCATCGGGGAATATCACTGGATACTTTGGACCTAACTTTTTCTTGCCCTTGACGTAGAAGCTCGTATACCCTCTTGCTCTATTCGAAATTCCCGTTGTTCAGATGTTTCCAGTGCCCGTATAGCTTTTTCTGTTTTAGCTGCAGAGTTTCTCTGACCAGTGCTCGTTCTTTCTCTTTCCTTTCCAGACACAAATTTTTGGCAGTCGTCTGGGAGTTTGATAGGGAGCTCAAGGGAGACACGTGTGACTCCTTTGCCTCCTCAATAGACGCTGCCTTATTTATGTCCTGTCACTGCATCATCATTTTATGCTCATTATTAATAATTCTTGGAAACGAACGTTCAATTATCGCATTATCAGCATCTCGTTTCCAAAATATTCACATTCACATATGTAAAATATATTCCAGAATATAGTCATAATGTATTTTTATGAAGTGTTTGGATCTGCTATGCTACCAAATAAGCTAGGTTATAACCCCGGTGTGGCTCGTATCTTTTTTTATTACATTTTGCAATATCTTAAAAATAAACAGATGAAAACGCTTAGAATTAATAAAGTAAAACTTCATAATGAAAATTCGAAAAAAAATGTTTTAAGTGCTCACAATGGATGGACTTCTCCAAGTATGCCACAGCTAGCCTAAATAATTTCTTAGTTACTTTAGATGTACACTTGATGTTGTTGCAGTTCCCACTCTGCTCTCGATGTCTTGAAGCAAAACTTGGCCATTCATCACTTTGTGTGGTTTAGCAGTCGCCGATTCTTCTATTGACATGCTTACCATTTGCTTCCTCTGTCGTCTTTCCACTCTTTCTCAATAGTCTGCTAACTCTCCATTATCTCCAGTTACTGATAATTTTTAAATATTTTCAAGAAATTGTTAAGTACTTAGAACTTTCAATTCTAAGAAAAGCCCGAATAACAGGAATTATATGCATTGTTACAAATTGAACCTTATCTATATTGCACGAACTTTGCCTTGCATTGTTGGTCATGAGGTATTTCTTATTAATATGCCCTGCCATCATTATGAATATCGATTTATTATCGATAATTATTATTTTTTCGAAATCTGAGGTAGACAGTGACCTTCCTCATGCTTTGAAGGTCAAGTATTCAAAATTTCATCAAGATCGGAATAACACTGTAGATTTGTATAAGAAACAAACCCACCCACAAATCCACAAACAAACGTTCTTCTAAGGGGGTCTAGGCAATAATTGATTATGAATTTCAACAATGAATTTCGTGGACATTAATTCTCCAAGATTAATGTTAAGAGCCTTTTTTTATTTTATTTTCATTTGATAGAACGGGAATGAATTCATAAAATTTAATTCCGTAGGATTCTTCCTATGAGTTTGGCAATGCTGTTATCTACTTTAAAAGTAATTACTGCAAATTTCAATAGGTTTTCTTAATTTTTAATTATCCGAATTAGTCTAGAATAAGTATTTACATGCTATGTAAAGCACAGTCAATTAAAAAAAACACATATTAGGAAATCATTAGCTGATCCTTTTTCTCTTGTATTGGATACAAAATATTCTTCATGATATCGAAAAGAATAATCATATCCGGTTGAAAAATTTTTTTAATGAAAAGATGGTCGATTCATATAAAAAACTCGCAAATGCAGTGAAAAAAAAAAGCTCCTTTAAATATCGAGGTAATTAGATAGTCTAGATTAAAAGTGGAGCAATGTTTTTAATTCGGTAAGCCTTCCTAGAATTTCTAGATAGCTTTCTTGTCATTTTAAAGGCCTTTCATCTGCATTGTCGAACCACTTAAATAGATCTTTTTATTCCTATTTTCAGTCGGTAGCGAATTCTATCTGATGCTGCTTCATGAAAAAGTTGAAACATGTGACAAATCTCTCAAGATGACTGATATGCTGAAGGTTGTCGGCCGTAGGAGACTCTTTCTCCCAATGTTTATGAAACCACTTCTCCCAATTAACTTGTCAGCGCTCCGTTAACACAGAAGAGTTGTTTAAATATTTGCTAACGACCAACTGCTGCTAATCTTCCGCCTTGGTTTTGAATTTTTTTTTAAAAATTACTTTCTAGGCCATCTTGTCTTCCATTCTATGCTCCTCTTTATTCTTCATCTTCTCTCAGTTTTTTTTTGCTATTAACAAATGAGGTTTTGATAACACTTTCAAAGGAATAGATCATAGGATATGTCTTCAACAAATTATTTAATCTTATTACATGATTATAATACTATTATAATATGATTATCAAAAAATAATTAAAAATTATTTGAAATTAATTCTGAAAGCTAATTTCCTTTTTTATTGATATCCACAGTGTACCTTAAAAATTGCTTCATTCGGTTTCAACATTTATGCAGTTTTTGATATTAGAGTAATGCAATTAATTTTGTAGAAATTATCCATTCTTATAAACACATAATATGCTATATCTGTGAGTGTACATAAAGGAAAAACCTCTTACCACAAAAACAACATCCATTGAGACTGAAGGCGTAGCCTTCGAAATACATAACTGATATTTCATATCACTTCATACATGGATCTTTACTGAACATAATCCAAAGAGTGATTCTTTGAGTTATTTTAAGAATCTTTTGTCCTGTGAAGATAGTCGGAATGTCGCTTTGTTTCGAAGATACAGGCCGATAAAAGTTTTTCGACAAAAACAATCTTTTATTACCTACTATTCCAAGTAAAGGTTCTTAATTACAATAACTGTTGAAAATGACTACCACCAACTAGGATGCATGAATTCAATCTTCTCATTGACTACCGAACTCTTTTAAAAACACCAGAGTTGTTTTTTATTGCATTACTCCCATTAACATTTCTCAAATTTTCTGCATTTTCCACTGGATAGTGTAAACAACCACTTCAGATAGCCCCATAGAAAATTATGCAAGGGAATTAAGTCCGGAGATCGAACAAGCCATAAGTGAGATCCCCCTCGACCAATGCTGATATGTTGAAAACTTGTGAGCAACCTCACTAAATGCGCTTTTTGCCAGTGGTATATTCTCTATACAGACAGGTAGCAATGTTCCAAAAAATTTCGATTCTGTCAAATTAGCCAGAATTCTAACCTGTACTTGGATTTTGTTCAATGAAAACTGATGTTGGAAACGTCTTCACAGGGATTTTGTTCAGTCTCGCACATCGTTGTTGTGAAAATTCATTACTGAATTTCTAGAGAAATTTGCTTCACTGGTAAAAAGAATCTGCGCCAGTAATTGAGGGATTTGCAGAAACAATTGGCAAAATACAATACGTGGAGGAAAATCGGCAGGAATAAGCGTCTGAACGCGTTGAATAAGGTATGGCTACAATAATGCTGTTTCAAAATTTTCCAAACCTTGGCGAGCACTTAATTTGTATCCAATATTATTCGCTTGTCCCTTGATTATTCGCTTAGTTTTCTCCTCTGGTCTAGATATCTATAGGGTGACCCAAATCTATCCAGCATAATTGTTTAGGAACATTGTATGGTTCAAATGGAACAAAAAATATCCTATAAACATTACATCTAGTTTCGATCGAGTGTAAGATATCGACGTTTGTCTATTTTCTTGTTGAGTTGTTAAAGCAAATAAATAAAACACTTGAGAGTGCAGCTCACTTTTATTCTGCATACTGACAGAACATCACATTGAACTACAAAACAAACCTAAAATGCTACAAGGAATAAGAATAAGAAGAAAGTAACAAATCAATGTCGAGGAAGCCCCTCAAAATGGTTCCCCCAGGTCCAATGCACTGGATACATCTTCGGACAACTGAGCTGGTAGCTGCCACAATCTGGAAGACGAAACAGGTAAACCTACGTTTAAGAATAAATAGGTAAACCTACGTTTTTTCTAGGAAAACACTCTAAATAAAAGAAAACAGACGAACGTCGATATTTCACACACGATCGAAACTAGATGGATAAGTTTGAGTCATCCTGTATATCATCTATCTCTATGGTCCATAATGAAAAATTGAGCAGAGGACCTCACTGCCAATGAGAATCACTCCAATGTACGTGTGTTATCCAAAAAGTTTCCATTATGGAGATATTAAAGATTTTGTGATTTTGTCAATAACCCCTACTTTATTCCGTTAAAATGCAGAATGAGGTATGGTATCCTACAATTTTTTTGGAAATCAAGATTAAAGCACAGACGGAGAACGATTGCCATGCCACGCGATTGACCTATTACATGTACTCTTTTTTCTGACAGTCTATTAAACGGAGAAGCCTTTAAAATACCTACCAGTGTTACTGACTTGATTTATTTCGTTTAGATTCATCATCAAAGATTTCCGAAACTTCACGACAACTCAGAACTTCCTACTTTAATCTTGATTTACGAAAAATTTTATGCATGTAATTCATCCATTTTTTGAAATTAATGCTATCGTCCAGGGTAAAGTTTTTTCGTTTCTTCACCCTTACTTTTTGAATGGTTACAATCCTCTCATAGGATGATGTGAATAATGCAAATATTTTTATACATTAAAGAGAAATGATTGGTCATTCTTTTGCACTTACTTGTCTAAGTGAAAACATTCAATTTTATTTTGAAAAAATGTCTGAAATGGCACCTACATCACCAATAATTCCAGCCTGCCTGTTGTATGAATTTAAACTTGGCCATAAAGCAGCAGAGGCTGCTCGTAACATTGTACAGCATTAGGTGATGATTCTGTCACCGACTGGACGGCACAGAATTGGTTCAAAAAATTTAGAACTGGTGATGAGCGTCTTGAAGATGAACCACGCATTGGCCGGTGTAGTCCATTACGAGATCCAAAATCCAGGACAAACTATCACAGCAGACGTGTATGTTGGTCAGCTTCAACGTACACATGAAAAAATCAAGCAAAAACAGCCAGCTCTTGCGAACCGTAAAGATTGGTTCATAGTCTGCCGTTACTGTTTGCACTGTGCTCCAAGGAAAGCCGTTCCGTTTGCTGAGATGATTCATAGTTGTGCTTTGTCGTTATGCCGATGGCTGTCGAGTCGCCGTCCGCTGTTGCGCTGGGATAGAACTGTGCTCTATTTCAACGGCGAACGCACAACGGCCCACCAATCAGAATTGAAAATCTCTTGACACCATTTCTCTTCTTTGAAAAACAAAAATGGAGGAAAGCAAGTTAATCGAAGCGATTCAAAAGTATCCCTGCTTGCATGATACGAGAACGAAAGAATATAAAGATCAAAAATTAAAAGAAAAGATTAAATATTCTCTTCTTTGAAAAATAGATCTTACATACAGGGTCTTTATAATTAAAGTTCCATTTTGACATGGCCATAAAAAAAACTACTGGACCAAAAGCTATAATACTTGGTAATATTATACAAGAAGGCATGGGAAGTTCATACCCACCAAAAAAATTAGTTCAAAAAGTCACCACCAGCATACGAAAGCAGGTTACACCTGTGTCTTCGTGTCTAATTTCGTATACGAATATTGCATAGAGCGCCATTCCATGCTGGTGGTGACCTTTTGAACTTTTTTTTTTTTTGGTAGGTATGAACTTCCCATGCCCTCTTGTATAATATTACCAAGTATTATAGCTTTTGGTCCAGTATTTTTTTTTATGGCTATGTCAAAATAGAACTTTAATTATAAAGACCCTGTATGTAAGATCTATTAAGGAACCCGGATAGCCATGCTGTATATATTTAATTATTTATCTGTGAGTTCATCAAACTTTCTGATGGTTGGATAGGAGAAATTCTCGATCTGTGAGCCGGGTGCCCGCCTCCCATTGGGCTTTCAACCTTGACAACTTGGCTGTCTTTAAGACACCTTGTGACAGCATGGTGTCTGCGATAGCCCAACTGGTAGAGGTGTCGACTATGACAGTTGAGGTTCCTGGTTCGAATCTAGGTCGCAGAATTTTTCCTTCCATTTTTCGATAGAAAAACAAACTTGCCTGGGAAGTGTTACCTCATCCACCGCACTCTCCAGATATCTCTCCAACAGATTATCAACTTTTCCGATCTCTCGATAACCACTTGAAAAACAAGTGGTTCAAGACAGAAGAAGAGCTAAAGCATGAACTGGGTGGTTTTTCAACTGTAAAACTCGTGACTTTTATAAAAAAGGAATTTATAGTTTAGTATATCGTTGGGAGAAGGTTGTTGATAATGATGGAGATTACTTCGATGAATAAAAAAATCATTTATGCATTAATCTGAGCGCCAATTGTAATATTTGCGAAAACGAAAAAACTTTCCCCTGGACCTGATACGTTGCCCAAAGAATATAATGTCTCTAACCAAATTTTCAAAACGACATACATTCCGGAAAACACACATTTTAACGGAATAAGGTAGGGGTTACTGACAAAATCAGTAACATTTCGGACAACAAACGTGCGGATGATTCTCATAAGTATAGAGGTCCTCTACTCAATTGTTCATTTTGGACGTGTACCATTGGGATACCCTGTATATAGGAGTTCGCTTGTAACTTGTGTGAAAACCAAGACCCCTTTGTTTGCTTGTTCACTCACTCAAGACCCCTTTTGTCCCGAGGTCTTCCAGCACCATCAGCTTGTTCATCCCAACCTTTGTCCATCACCACCAACTCCGATCTTTTATAGACCTTGATATACCTTGAAAAACCATCGGCTCCTGGTGACAAAATCGAAAACCCAAAACAAAATAGTGTTAACACCAATAGGTTATCTACTTGCAGGGAAGAGGGTTAACACCAAATGAAGCCAGAAAGTCCAACAAGAACATTACAAAAAAAGGATCTTTCCAATGAATGCTAGGCAAGGGGAATCTCTTCCGTATATAAACTTTTAAGTTCTTACTGTATTCTGACTAAGGATGTTCTAAGACCAAAACGTGTCTCTGAAATAAATTTATTTTGTTTCAGTGCAGAGCCTTTCTCCTTATTCATTCTTTGAGCGTTCAGGTTTCCTGTAAAGATGCGTATATTCCCAAATCCATTTTTTGATAAGTAGCGCCAGACATGGACTTTTACAGGGTGCTTAACGGTATGGTGCAAAATTTTATTTATGGGGGATGACCATACTCGATGTGGAGAATTCACGTGACCAAAACGAGGATTCGTTCGAGAAAACGACATTCCCCCAATCAAGATGCATATTTTCTTTGCTGATGTTTCTTTACATGGTTTTCAGATAGAAGAGGTTTCTTCCTAGTACTCCGCCCGCCATTTTATGCTTTTCTCTCGCAAATGATTTCTTATTGTTTCCAAAGACAAGTTAGTACATATACGTCTCACGAGTCAGTTCTTCACGTTCTTCCCGCAAGGTTATTTGCGATTCCTTCATGAAGGTCTCTATGACATGCTTGTCTTTCTTGTTAGGCCTCTTTCTGGTAGGTCATCGACATTTTTGTGGCCCTCAAAACGCTTCACCCACTTTCTTACAAATGCAATTGATTTTTTTTTATGTAATTTAGCATGCAAACACAAGAAAACTGCTTCGAACCTTTTCGCATATTTTGCACTCATTCCTGTTTCACAGTTGTACAAAGACTCTTTGCATTCGAATTAGCCTGCTCGTGCAGGGCGCAGTACAGGATATGATAACCGGTGTTGCCGCAGAAATTTTCCACTCTGTGTTGCCAAGAAAGTTATAGCCCACAATCTATTCTTAACCAGATACAAACAATTTTTAATATTGTAGTGATTAAGAAAGTAATAAATTAGCACTGGAATTACTACCTTAATGCTCGAACATAAGATAAAGATATTAACATGAAAAAACGAAAGGAAAGATTCCGCGATCTGGATTCAAACGTTCTTGTAATGTTTTTTTTTTATTCCCACAAAAATACGGGATACAGGATATGCAAAAGACTCCTATATGGGTCACACATTTTAGTGTCTATTAAGTTCTGCATTTGCTAACATAACCAGAATCATGGGCATATTTCTTCATTATTTATATTGAAATGTCGAAGATAACTTTTTTCTGGAAAATACGAGTAGTTGGCTTCTTTTAAAGTCTTAAAAATCTTAAAAGTCTTGAAGATCATAAATCACGTCTACGTATTTAAGCTGCTTATGCTGAATATTCAATACATTCTCGGTCTGGATACAAGACAGCAGTTTACTATGAGTTTCTTCATCATTGTTTTTATCGTTTTATCGTTTCTTCCGGTGTCTAGGGTGAGATCTCGCCTAGGACCTTGTTTGTGAGAAACGGGGGAAGGCGCAAAATCCTCCCCCCCCCCCGTTACCAAGTAATGAAGCGCTCATCCAACATGGCACTGGACTCCTATTTTTTCCGGATATTAATGGTGGTTTTACTATACGCTTTAATAAGACCGCGTTGCTTTATCATACCTTACAAGATACAGTCAGTGACAAAAAATTAGCACCACCATCATTTTCACTGAAATTCTTTTAATGAAACAAAATTCCAAATGCTCTTTTGGAATACAGACACTTAATATCTTCAGAAACAATCTAGCTTCATAAAAATAAATTGAATGTCCACTTATAATTTAAAAAAAAATTGTTTTACTCAGGGGATATTTCTGAGTGACAAAAAATTAGCATCAGCTACAAAAAAATGGTTTCGCCCTAAAGCTAGGCTCATTTAACTCAAGTAGGGGTGATATATTTACTTTATCATGTAGTAAGAGCAATTACTACAAGTGAAAAACTTAATTAATAAACATACAACAAGATGGGACGTGGTTCAGTGCTGTCAGAGTATGAAAGAGGTCAAATTGATGCCTTCAAACAAGAAAACATCTCTATTCGTGAAATTGGGCGTCGTTTGAAGAGAAGCCCAAAGGCTATTTCCAACTATTTGAGAAATCCTCAGGAATATGCAGTTTTCAAGGGTTCTGGAAGACCTCGTGCCCTTAATGGAAGGTCAGTTCGTCAGATTGTCAGAGCTGCATCCAACTCAAGTCAAACAGCAAAACAAATTCGTGATGAACTGCAGCTCGACACAAATCTGCGAAACGTTCAGCGTGTGATCCATAACTGCCCGCATCTTCTGCGACAGCACATCAAGAGGAAGCCACCACTCACTAACCGTCATCAAGAAAACAGACTTCAGTTTGCCAGAAAATGCATGGGTTGGACTTCAGAATGGCAAAATGTCATATTCACAGATGAAAAGAAGTTCAACCTTGACGGACCAGATGGATTCTCATACTATTTTCACGATTTGCGAAAAGAAAAACAAGTTCTTTCACGAAGACAGCTTGGCGGTGGATCTGTAATGATTTGGGGAGCAATTGGTTTCCAGAAGAATTGTGACTTGAAGTTTCTCAGTGGACGAATCCATGCACAAGGGTATTTGTCAATGCTGAAAGACATTTTCCCTGATTTTGGACCAATTATGGCTGGAAATGATTGGGTATTTCAGCAAGATAATGCTCCCATCCACAAAGCACATGTTGTAACACGGTGGTTTGAGGAAAAAAACATCACTGTTCTGCAATGACCAGCTATGTCACCTGGTTTGAATCCCATTGAGAATGTTTGGAGGATGCTATCACGAAAAGTGTATGAAAACAATCGTCAGTACAAAAATGCTTCTGACTTGAGATGTACCATCATTGATGCTTGGGAAAATTTAGATCATTCATTGATTAAAGGATTAATTACTAAGATGCCTAATCGTATCTTTGAGGTAATTACACAAAAAGGCAAATCCACCACATATTAAGACCATTCAGAGGATTTTTTTGTAGCTGATGCTAATTTTTTGTCACTCAGAAATATCACCTGAGTAAAACAATTTTTTTTTAAAAATTATAAGTGGACATTCAATTTATTTTTATGAAGCTAGATTGTTTCTGAAGATATTAAGTGTCTATATTCCAAAAGAGCATTTGGAAGTTTGTTTCATTAAAAGAATTTCAGTGAAAATGATGGTGGTGCTAATTTTTTGTCACTGACTGTATTATACATTATTGAACAACCTGTCAAAGTTAATTAATATTTGTAATTTATGAAGTTATTCTATTGCCTCTAGATAATGGTTATGTCCACATTTCAGAGTATAGATGGTATGCATGATGACGTCACGCATCAAAGAAACTTGTTTTGCCGCCATGATTGAGACCAAGTTGGAGACCTTCGAGCATAGAAATAGAAGGAATATGCTCGAAGATTGAGATCAAACAAATGAAAAAAAATAAAATAAAATAAAAAAATCAGCACACCTTTTTACTTTAAAAAGTCAATTGCAAAGTAAAAAATATTTTTTCGTGCCTCTCATTAAAATAGGAATTCATAAAGTTATAAAAAGGCAAAAGTATGGCGGAGCGTAATTTTTTCATTTTAAATTTTAATATTAAACGCCCGCTGTTTTTTGTTTTTTTTTAATTTGATGAATTCCTAATTTAATGAGAGGTATTAAAAATATTTTTTAACTTTTCATGGCACTTTTTAAAATGTATGCTTATTTTTTTTATATATTTTTTTTTATTTTTTATATTTTCTTTTTAGTCATGGATTTCCAATTAATTTTAACCCATGCTTTTGCTACAACTATGTAAAAATGAAGAAAACTGAATACTACAGGTGACCCTTTCCTTACCCCCAGCATGAAAAATTAAATAAAAATCACCTTCAATCCTTTCTAGGAAATTCAAATTTTGAAAATTTTTATACTCTCACTGGAAATGAATCAATGTGCTATATTTGAATAATTAATTTTTTACTAATTATTTTTGAAACAATAAATTTTTTTATCCATCTCAGAAAGCTCTAAAAATTTAAAAACTAAAAATAACGTAAGAGCATATGAAAAATATGCAAAAAAAATAATAATAATTAAATAATTCTGAAACAAAATTTGAAAATTTAAAAAAATAAAATTAAGAAAAGAAAAACAAAATTAAAAAAAATAAATCGAATGAATATAGTAGAAGGAGAAAATAAAAGTTTACAATTACAATAATTCTTTTTAAAAACTTTAAAAAAAGAGCTTATATTTAAAAAATTCTGTTAATTGAGCCTCTACTGTGTTTTTATAAAAAAAATGGTTTTATATGTACCCTCTCTGCATGTTAAATTAACCAAAAACACAACCACAGTATAAGAAATAAAGCTATGAGTGGTCTCAACTATGGCGGATGGGCGGAGTTTTGCGCAAAACACGTCATGCGTGACGTCACATGCATGCCATCTATACTCTGCAGTAAATGTAATGGCGGAGATTTTTATTCAAATTAAGCATGATTTGAAATTTAATGCGCACAATTTTATTTTACTTAAATTGTCTCTTTGATTAGAGGAAAGTGACCAAAACCGAGCCCCTGTTTTTTTTTGACATGTACATGCAACACTACGAAGTTATAAACTTTGAAAAAATGTGGAATACTAATTAAGTGACTTTACAGGTCTCATTATTAAGAACAACATAAAATAAATTAATTTAAATTTTTTTTCCCCAAAACATTACTGTTTTACCATTTCAAAAAAGGTGCGGGAAAACCACCTCATGTAATTAATTTGAATTAGTACTTTTTGATAACTATGCATGTTAACTACTACAATACGTAGCTATTATAATAAAATAGAAGTAGGTAGAACAGTTAATCACTTACGTTCAAAATCCGGGCACAAAAGACGTGAAAATGAGCATTAAAAAGTTCCGACATTCACAAAGTTCTACATTAAACAGTTTGGGCGCTGGCCCTCCATTAAACTACTACCTCACTCTTTCTTTGCTGTCGAGCATCGTGGAGACCAGAAATTGAGGGAGGATGCCTGATTTTGTTCACTTTTCCTCTATTAACATCAACGAAGTTTCAAATTTCGTTATATAATTTATTGTATATTCAGAAAAAAGGTTTAAAATAAAGATATATGATAATGGATATAAATTTTTTTTTTAGTCTGTATCTCGAAAACGGTATAGGTAAGACTCAGAGCATATTGAATGTCTAGAAAAATACATGGTGCTTAGGGTATTTGAGGACATATAATTATGCGCCTGCAGTTGTGTATACACTAAAATTTGTATTTGAATCTTTACAGAGCATCAGTGGCGGACTGTCAGCTAACGCAAGAAATGAATGGACACACCGTGAACGTTGCGTTATACCCACAGCTCAGCGATCTTCAAATTGCAACATTTTTGAAGGTCGCCAGATCGTTTGTTAAGAAATTTCGGAAGGAGTTGGAAGCCTCAGGCGGACACGTGTCTCCTGTACCTAAGGGCAAAAAGCGCGCACAACGTTCGAATGTATGAGGACACCACAGTTCGTACAAGAGGTGCAAGCCATTATCGATGCGAACTCAGGAATGTCCATCAGAGCCATTGCCCGAGATCTCCAGGTTTCCGAGGGCACAATCCGCATTATGGTTTAATGAGGACCTTTGTTATAAGTCGTATGTTCTGAGGAAAGGGCAGTTTATTTTGGCGAAAGCACAAGAATAATGACTGCTTCGAGCAAAACGGTTATTAAACAAGGTCAAACACCCGGAGCAGGCCTGAGGAGAGAGCGTGTGTACAGCTGGTACATTGTTCCGGAGTCCATGGATATATACTGTATACTTTGTGTGTATAGCAAAAACTCTTCTAGGAGTTGTTGAACAAGGGCGCAACAGAAAGAGCGCAAGGGTAGTGAGTATGTGTAGATGAGGGGGGGGGGGGAATATTAATATTGTTCCAGCACTTCCAACACGATTCGGGTTAACTTTTTTCTACAGAGGAGCCCACAGCTAAGCTACTGAACCGGGGTCCTGTTAAGCTCTCGGCGGCCCTGATCCGGAGGAACTTGGCAAGCACTGTTTTTTTTTCCCAATGAAAAAGGTGAACCGATGAAATGACAGATGGTTATGTGCGGATCCTTCGGATGGCCCACGTGTTATGCACAAAAAGTGATAGTTTTTGGGGTGGTGAGTAGCGAAGGACACGTTTATTGCTAATAACTGCAGTGTGTAAAAGTATTTTGTAATTAAACACAATGTTTTGATAAATATCGGTAATTTTTAAAACTTACTTTAACATATTATTTTGTTCCAGTTTCCTTTAACTTCAAAAGCATTCATGCTGTAGCTACTCTATCTTATTCATTCGTGATCGGTTCTTTCCACAGGGTCTTCGAGTGAATGCTGCTGGCTACATTGCGCTGCTGCAAGCAGCATGGTAGGCCATATGTCTTTCAACAGGACTCTGCACCTGCACATAAAGCTGTGATAACACAAAAATGGATGGCAACCCATCTGCGTGGCTCTCATGCTGGTCTTCAGTTACAGTTTCTGAACATGTTACCAGAGAACGGAGGTCTTCAAAGAAGCATTCAGCTCATCAGCTTTTGTGCATTTTGGGATGACTGGAAGGATCTGTCGAAAGTCTCCTGCAAGTATCAAATCACTCCTCCCATGAGACTGTCACTGCCTCTGATGTCTTCAAAGTCTTATCAACAGCTTCCAGCGCTTTGCAATGTGACATGGTACACTCATCCCAGACAATAAGCAGTGTTTGTTGCAAAACCTTGACCACGGCTGAATTCCTAGAAAATATTGCATATTGGAGAATCTGTTTTGGGCAAGTTCAAATGAATCTTAAAAGCTGAATGTGCAGTCTTGCCTCCAGTAAGAAATGTTGCTGCAATGCCAGAAGATGCCACATCAAGAGCTATGCGGTGCTGCCTGGTCTTTCGAGAAGAAGGTTGATCAGGAAGATTTTTCCTGTACCTCCAGGGGCATCAGGAAAGAAAATTTTTCCAATCTGTTTTCTGACAGCATCAATTATCCTGTTGTAAGCAGCTCTTTGGTCATCGAGTAGCTTTGGCTCATTTTCAGCAACAAAAGCCTCCAATTCATCTATCTAAATTTTTCTATCTTCTTTCATCTATTACCCTTTTACGTGGTCAGAGAAATTAGAATCCCCCTAAAAAGGAGAATGTGGGGGAGGGGGTAAGAAAAAGCGTTATATTTCCACCATGACCTTGAACTCGGATCAATTTGATTTACCTAAAACCTTCCCAGGATCAACCTGAATTACCATGCAAAATTTCATCAAGATTGGTCCAGTCGTTTTGGAATGCATAGCGAACAGACACAGACAGGCAGACAGAGAATTTTATATAGATAGAAGATTACAGAAAAGAATATACCAGTCTTTGCTTGTTTCCAACATTTGTATTCACTTAGGCAAAACTTTTTTTGGGGTGCAATAACTTAAATATACACTTCGATGAAGTTCTTTCTTTTTTCTATAAAGCAGCGGTTAACTGGTGGTATTTGTAAAGGATCGTTGGTAATGTTTTGTTAGTTGTTTTATATGAGTGGTACGCGGTTGTTAAAAAATTTTGATTTAGTGGTACTCGGTTGTTAAAATATTTGTTGTAGTAGTGCGCGCTTGTGAAAAAGTTGTGAACCGCTGCTACTGTATAAAGCGTTTTAAATAAGTTAAATTTTCTTGAGTTTTGATGCGTTTCAAGCATAACCTACTTTCAAAAATAATTTTTTCAATTAATTTTACAATACCATAAATGCTTATTATGTAACATGTTTAAAGGTATGGTAAATTTTTCTGGTTCCATTAACCGCATTCTATTTCTAGCAAGTCCTGCGTTACTATTAACCGTTAAAGCTAAAGAAGTTAAAAGTTCTTGTTTGATCACTAATATTGAATAAAGCAACCGGATCGAACTATTTCCAGTCAAGTAGCTTTATTGAACTGTAACCTAGGCATTTATGTAGTTGAAAGAAAGCACGCGTTTGATAAGGATCAGCTTTTTCTTTGCATCAGTTGCAGACTTGCATGTAGTTCACTGCCAAGAAGAGTTGGCGCTAGGTAGCAGTTCACGGTCACCAATTACTGATGAAGTCGTCGAACGAAGATAGAATGAGACAGTGGCCGACTTCACCGCAGCACAGACGGCGCTTGTGATTCATAGCTAAATAAACACACAAGCCACGGTAGAGGACTGGCTGAAGGGACTACATTCTACGAGGGGAAAGCCTCGAATAAAGATGATCCCTTATCAACATGAAAGAAGCTTATTCATAAGAGCATTTTTATGAATACTGGAAACTCAACTTCAACTATCAGGCATGAAAATGTCTTAACGTAAATTACACATGGCAATAACGGTTGATTAACTGTTAAATTAAGTTAAGCAGATGGTTCGTAAGTAATCAGTTGTTGAGGAACCTTTTTTTTTCATTTGTCGATTGCTGTTCACCTTTTTTTTTTAACTTTTTTTTCACTTTCCTGCAAAGATTCCTATTAAATTCGATATCCTAAGTTCATTCAGAGAGCTGCTCGAATATTATTCTGGTTTATTTTCGGGTTCTTTTTTGGCCCGAGTTTCTTCTGAGTAGGTTTCAAAATAATTAATGGATTTTTAAGAATGACAGAAGCTCATGAGGCTGGATTTTTAAGAATAATTAGTATGAGGAGAGGGAGTCAAAATTAACATTTAAAGAGAACATGCACTGGGGAAAAGTAAACCAGAGTAGCCTTACTTGCTGCGTTTTATGATAAATTATGGTTTACGAATACAATCCAAGGAACAGAAATTAAAAATATGGATGCGCACAGTAGCTGTTTATTTATCTGCAAATAACTTATTTTTATCTACCTCTAACTGAATGTTTCAGAAGTCTAGGATCACTGACTTCTGAAACATTCAGTTTGAAGATAGATAAAAATAAATTATTTCTTATTTCATCTAATTACATTTCTCGCATTCCTTCCCACAAATATTGAATGAAATAAATTGAATGAAGAAATAAATCTCGAAACTGCCCAGTTTATTTCCTCGAAAAATAACAGTTGATATGGTAAAATCAGAAAACGCAAAAATTATCCAACTTTTTAAATATTACGATATTTATGGGAAACAATTTTCAGCAAGGATGCGAATTTACATTCAAATAACTAAATCACTGGTTCTTCCATTTACTTTTTTTTTTTTAACCGAAATGGATTATGTGCAGTTTTCTTTATTTGATGGTCTTAAGTTAAATGGCATCTATGAGAGAGAAAACTCAATGCATTCTGAATGCCAATCATAAGTTATTTATCAACAGGACGATGCCCCGCCACAATGGTCCCCAACCCATGGTTTGGAAGAGAAAGCCCTACAGCATGGATCCACGTCCTCCGGACATAACACCCTTAAAGTTTTTCCTGTGGAGGTACGTTAAGGATAAAGTGTTGGCTACACCGACCCTCGAAGTGAACACATTAAAAACAAGAATAACGGAAGCGATATTGACGGTAACAGAAGACATGCTGGCGATTACTTGGGCAGAAATTGATTATTGTTTAGATGTTCTCAGAGTACGAAAGGTGCACATGTTGAAGGGGGTATTAACGGTGTGAAGAAAGACTTTTTGAGATGAAGAGCATAATACGAGGGGAAGTCAGTAAGTATGTTACAAATGATGATTTAATAGGAATCTGATTCAAATGGTGATTCAAAAAATACTAACTGGGATAGAATCTGAAACAAAGTTAGATTTGCACGTTATTATCTTCTTATTTCTCAACATAATTCCTGATATTGTTGATGCATTTGTCCTATCGACGTAATAGTCTTTCGATACCTTCTCGTTAAAAAACTGGGCTTTGCTGCTTGAGCCTGTTTTGCACTTCATTTTCAACTTCCCTCATCATTTGCACCATGGAGTAATAGACGAGTCTATTACACTATGATTTACACAACGCTATCCAAGATTTGCACAACGCAGATCAGAGAGATGAAAGTCGCTCGGAAAAAAGTAAATGACGAGGAGTTTGAAAATGAAGTGCAAAACTGACTCAGGTAGCAAAGCCCAGTTTTCTAACTAGAAGGATCGAAACAATATCAGAATTATAAATAAATAGAAAAAATAACCTCTGTGGCTGTGGTTACTTGTAGTATGAAGAAGATAATAATTCTTCACATTAAGAATTATGTTGAGAAATAAGAAGATAATAACGTGCAAATCTAGCTGTCTTTCAGATTTCTATTCCAATTAGTAATTTGTAACTTACTGACTTCCCCTCGTACGAAACACCGTATGTATCTATTGTTAGTTTTTTTTTTTTTTTTTTATTAATTTTCTTTATTAGAGAAAGACTTTGTGCTCACCCAGTACAATAACAATGTGATTCTTTCTTTTTAGTATAAGGCTTATAAGCTATTAAACGAGACTTTCGAATTCTGTTCAGTATAGGTAACCGTTATCTCTGAACTGCTCTTAAGTCCTCTTTCAAACAAGTCTTCCGTTTATCCTAATTTGAGCAAGTATATATATAAAACAATATATTTAGATATCTTCAGTATGATTTATAGGCAGATGTTCTTGGCAGATTTGTCTGTAGTCCACTTTATTATGCTTAACTCAAAAGGAAGTTATACACAGAGTATTGCGAAGACTTTAAATTTAAAACTGAACGATGACGACATCGAAAGAAAAGCTTGCTAAACTTTAATTGGGTCGTATAGTTAAAAATCTCTTCAGCACAAACCACTCGGGATGAAATCACTGTATAATGAATGTGTTATTGAAAGAAAATCGTAAATGTGTCATTAGCAGATGTTCCTTATGGTATAAAGGTAACAAAAAAATTTTGTCGGCGGGTTCTAAGGAGGAAACTTGGCACTTGATACAGAAATTATAATTTATATGTCATCATGTTAAACGACTTAGCATTATAAAATTGCTTTTGAATAACTACGCAAGCAAATAAATTTACTTATTATTATTCAATTATTTAGAATTGGTTCCTGAGTTCAGCATACTCTCAAAAAACCCTTCGAATTAAAATAAACTTGTTAATGTTATTTCCAAGATGAATTTCCAAGAACAGACAGTCAGGTGAAATGGTACTCGTAATTATGTGAAATTATTCTATTCTGCCGTCGTCGTTACTGCTTAGACGACTGAAGAGTTCGAAGAAAGATTTGTTGCTAAAGAACAGAGACAAGCCATTTAGCCAGAAGCCTTCGGGCCTCTGAAGTTGTTCACGGGTCCCATGAGAGTTCCGAGCAGACTAGTTTAAACGAGCACGTTAAGAGAAATGGTGGAACTGCTTTGTTAAAGGCCACAATAGTAAAACGGAGCAGTCTTTTTTTTTTTTTTTTTTTTTTTTTTTTGCTTACACTATTTGCTGCACGTTATAATTTATAGATAAAGAAATTATTTTGCATATACAAAGGGCTTTTTCTTTAATTAATGGATTCAGATAAGGGCATAATCTTATTGCGATTGAATGAATTCTCTTCATGTAAATATACAACTAAAAGACGTTTATAATTAAATTTGCTTCTTATAAGAAGCTTCTTGTAAGGATTTTGCTCTTAAATACAATGCAGTTTTTGCACATATAAAATCAATGTGTTATTCACCATTGCAAAGCGTTCATTATCTGTCTTTTCAAATACACATTCCGTGTTCAAATTATCCAAAAAGTGTTAAACATCTCGCTTTGAAGTTATGGTTCTTTCCTAATTTCTTTTGCATGTTCTGTGAATGTAAGCCATGAAAACCTGAAATCAAGAAGCTCTAGGTTTCAGCATACAGTTAACAAAGAATGTGATGATTTATTTGAATGTCGAGGAGTTAAAGTTGATTATTTTCGAGAAACAGAGCGTTAATTATAATGAAACTTTCGGAATTACTTCTGTAGGCTACGCAATGAAGCTAGCAATCAAATTATTAGGTTTTTGAAGAAGAATTTTACAATCTACGCAGTTCTTTGAAGTATTCATTTATAAAAAAAATCCAACATAGTATTTCTATGAAGTTATTGCGGTTAAAGATTCTATGAACGCTGTTGGTTGCGTGAAGTCAAGATGGCTGTTTTAAAAAAAAACTTTCGTGGATCAAGATGAATCACTTGTTTTGGGTAAAACCCATGGAATCATCGTAGCAAAGGTTGCTTGTAGTTCGATTGCCTTGCTTGTTTATGATTCTTCTTCAGGAAAGTGCAGATGGCATTAACAGGAAAACGAATAACTAGTTTAAAAATAAGAATTTAAAATGTATGATAATATTTTTATAATGGAGGACACCATTCTTGCAGATCTGTAATTTGGAATGATATAGCTTACATATGAAAGATTTTAAAATTCATCTCCAACATTAGAGCATTAAGCAATTCCAAATGAAAAAAATTACTGTTCTTTTGTTAGTGTTATTATAATCGTCACCATAAAAATTTTGAAGTGCGATTTTAAAAATGTAAAAATACAGGGTGCGGCAGAAATAACTCCCAAATTTCAAACGTAAATAACAAAGCGAATATAGAAGCTATTCAAAATTTTATTTCACAGTTCGAAAGAACAATAGTATTTACGTCACATACATTATCTGTTAGTGTATTGATTTACACTGAGTTAGCAAAACTCATGGGATAGTTACTTAATATCTGGTCGGGCCACCTCTGGCCCTGTGGAGTGCAGCAATACGGCGTGGTAGTGAGTCTGCAAGTCCCTGGTACACTTCTGGAGGCAGTTGACACCAGATAGTCTGCAGAGCCGAAGATAGTTGCTGCCCGTTCGTGGGCGGATGATCCAGTGCCCGGAGCCTGACTTCAACAGCATCCCAGATATGCTCGATGGGATTCATGTCAGGGCTCCGGGCTGGCCAGCTCAGTCGTTGGACCTCTCCTGCATGCTCCTCGAACCATTCGCGGACGACATTGGAGCGATGTGGTGGAGCATTGTCATCTTGAAAGACCGCTACGTCGTCAGGGTGTTGAAATGTCAAAAACGGGTGCAGATGGTCTCCGATGAGTTGATGATACCGTGGACCATTCAACGTTTGGTCCAGGATAACCAGAGGGCCCATTCCAAACCAGGAAAATGCACCCCAGACCATCACTGACGCCCCACCATCCTGCACCACCACCTGTTGGCATGCGGGATCCATCGTTTCGTGAGGTCTGCGCCACATACGGTGCCTCACATCAGCGTGATACAGTTGATATCGTGACTCGTCTGACCATATGACGTTACGCCACTGTTGCAAAGTCCAGCCAAGATGGTTGGTGGCAAATGCACGCCGGAGTGTCCGATGACGCTGGGTAAGCATTGGCACCCGTGTAGGGCGACGGCTGCCAAACCCGAGGGCATGCAGATTCCGACGGATTGTCCACCGAGAGACGTTTCTAGTGCGGCCAGTATTGAACTGGTCTGTGATTTGCTGCATTGTTGCGCTCCTGTCTCTCTGAATCATTCGTCCCAGGTATCGCCGGTCACGATCATTCAGGGCAGCTGAACGCCCGGTATGGTGCCTGTTGTGGACTGTGATGCCTTCATCCAGCCATTCCCGATACAGTTGAGACAGTTGAGCGGAGAAATCCAAATTCCTGCACCACTGCCGAAATGGAACATCCCATGCGTCGGGCACCTACTATCATACCCCGTTCAAAAGACGTCAACTCGCGACGACGTGCTATTTCTGATTAATCACTTATCCAAGCTCTTCCCACAACGTCTAATGGTCCATTCCCAGAATCCGTTACCCCTGTGAATTCGTGAGCCATGCCCATCAATCAATGTGCTTGCTATCCCATGAGTTTTGCTAACTCAGTGTATATGAAAAATATAACTCCAATAGTGCTTGATCTCCTTCCGTGACATTCAAAGGCCAGCACGTTCCGCCGATCTCGTATCTTGCGAGTTCTTTCTCTGGGGTATCTGAAGGCGCAAGATACAAACGAAAGCAGAGAACACTAGAAAAGCTGAAAGCTGCCATCTGCTAAGAAACTGCGGCAATAGCACCGGAAATGATCGGGTAATGCAGAACTTCAGGGAAAGGCTTTAGACATAGTCTAAGGAAGTTCCTTAGACTATGCTTTAGATATGCATAGAAATGAAAATTAGCAATCGGACGATATTGTTTTCAAATCTAAATGATAATGTATGTGACGTAAATGGTAAACATTGTTCTTTCAAACTGTGAAATAAAATTGAATTTCTTCTATAATTGCTTTGTTATTTGCATTAGAAATATGGGAGTTGTTTCTGCCGCACCCTGTATAAAGCAGATAGGGAAATATGGAAGCAAATGGCGTGTTAGAACAACGTCTAATGTTTCAATTCCTAAGACAGTTTTTCACCATGAAGATGAAATAAAAAACATATTTTGATTTGTAATTGGTAAAAAAGCATCTGAAATTTACAAGTCAGCATTTGCTTATCGTTTCTTGCACTGAATATAAAATGAAATCCATCTTATAGATAAATTTGCTCAATATGCGTATTTCTTTAATTTAATCATTTTTAAAGCAAAGTAAGAAAATTGAAAAAAAAATTGCTGCCAAAAATGGAGAATTAAATATTCATTTTTAAATATGGCGGGAGAACAAAGTTATTTCTAATTAATTTGGTTATTTTAATTTTTCATACAGGGGAATTTTTTCCTTTGTGCCTCAGATGTTCTAAAAATACTTCTTTTTATATCGTCCTTCTAAAGCATCAGTGACAGAAATCGGTCACTTCGTTTTCAGGAATCTTGCTATTTTCAGTCATTATTCGAATTTTCAAGGTAAAAAGCTAAGTAACAAACTAAGAAAAGGGAAGTTAATTCTCAGACATGACTTAATATCATACTTCCCTCTTCCAGGAATTATCACCTGTACTCCTCTTTTTTTATGTTACTCGATCATTCCACTCAGGGCTCTAGATCTTACGGTTTGATTATAAACAGAATTTCATACCATCCAGGACAAAAGTTTGGAAATTTTTAATTATTGCAACTGGCTAAATAAAGGAAAAAATAATTAGGAAACCGACTTTGTCATTCATTTTTACGTCTAAAATAATGTTTATTAACAAGCAAGTTAGTAATAAACAATATAAAAAATTAAAAGAGTAAATAACAACAGAGACAAAAGTTTGGAAATTTAATTACGTAAGAACAAAAGTTTGGAAATTTGAAACTAAATATGAAAAAATTATACAAATTTACAAATTAAGTATTTTGTCCAGCCTCCCCTAGCATTGATAGCTGCCTTTATTCCTCTTGGCATAGATTCAATTAGGTTTTGGCATTCTTCTTTTGTAATTTCACACCAAACGTCCTGGACTTGAAGCTCATTGATGTTGGTCGATGAGGCTCAGTTTACCCTGCGATTTCAGAATCTCTGCTCTCGAATAAGTCGTTAACCACTTTATCCCTCGAAGTAAGATGTCAGTCAATATTTCCATCCAAGTTTGGTTTAGAAATGTCTGGAGTGATCTTCAAAAGCAGGCACTTAGTCTTGGAGGCTGTGAACTTTACTCCAACAACAACAAGTTGTTGTCAACAACTAGGTCAGAATCCTCTGCACATAGAGACAAGAGAATGTAACAATGTAGACTTTTCTTAGAATATAACATCTCGCTGTAGAGGTTTCATACAAAAAAAAAAAACATTTTCCGCATCTCTCTACTAGGCTGAGTTAAAAGTTCGTTCGTATTTTTACCAACAATGAAAGGTTTAAACATATCGCAAACCAAGCAAGAGTTATTCATTAAATTCCATTGTAATGTACACTTTGTTGTCATCTTTGCGCCAATAGCTGAATTCTCGCTGTACCATTTGGTCGATATTGAGGCAAACTCTCGGCACCCTTTCTTGACCGCCTCTACATTGTGAAATCGCCATCCGCGCAGGAAGTGGGCCATGGACCGAAATAGGTGGTAGTATGAAGAATGGGGATGGCATACTATTCCGATTGACCAGTGCTGGCTTCCATAAGAGATCACTTCACAGCGTGGACATCTGAACACACCCCCTCGAAATTCCACCAACTGTCTGTAATCGAACTGGCCTTGTAATCGAACTGTCTGTGTTTGACAACAGGTTCCGAAGATTGCGCGGTACGAAGTCACTTGTTGAATTTCTGAAAAAATGTATGTTTACGATCCGGAGGTTATCAGTGGTTGTTTGCAAAGATCCACTCGTCATTCTGTCTGGGGAGGAAACAATTCATGGAAACTTCTCACAATCCCTGTTCATAAGCCCGAGTTCGTGGAGATGCTGTTTAATGGTGCTTTAAGAAGGACCAAACTCTACTGGTAATTTGTAGATGCTGGTATTTTGGTTCTTTCGACCTGATCGGTCATCATCTTCGATAATAGATGGCTGTCTGGATCACGGTTTGTCTTCGAGGCTGATATCAACTTTCTTGAAGCTTTTGAACCATTTTTGTGCCGTGCGTTCTTTGACAGTCCCTGGAGCCCTCCACGTCATTGATTTCTTCCGCTGCTGCCCTTATACTCAAGCCTTTTTTTTCCAGAGGGAATGCAAAATGGTCCGAATTGCGTGTTTTTCGCCAGAGGCTTTTGACCGTGTTTTGGAACTTGCAGGGCGTTATACTGTTGAAATTCCAGCCTCATGATGAGACTGGCAATACCAACTCGTTCTATACCACTCTCTGCAGGAACTGCGAAAGGCCATTCGCTGGAAATGACCTGGACTCCTATCAGTGGACGTGATTCTCCTGGATGACAATGCCCGTCCTCACATAGCCAGGCAAACGCAGAGGCTGTTACAAACATTCCACTGTAATGCTTGGATCATCTACCTTGTAGCCTGAAAAATCACTTGGGGTAATGCAACCGTAGCTCAAGAGGTTACTCGTTGGCTGCGACAGCTTTCAAGAACTTGTAAAGCGATAGCATAAATGTCTGAATGTACGATGAAAAATAAAATATATACGAGCTTAACAAATCGTACAAATCAGCTTAACTGGCAGAGCAGGCTACCGGCTCGCAAATCAAATCCTCCTTATCCTCATTGTGACGTTATGGATTTCCATGCGGACTTTTTGTAACAGCTTTGCGGTTCACTGTCTGCGATAGCTCAGTTGGTTAGAGCAGCGGCAACGAAAGTCGTGGTCCCTGGTTGCGGCAATCAGGTCGGGAATTTTCCCTTGTAATTATATGCTTCCCTTGTAATTGAAGAATTTCTTCGGTTTCTTCATTCTCTCTTTGAACGGTGATTCCACATTATCAGTTTGGTATTATGTGCGTTGATTTTGCTCTGATCTCTCTGAGTTTTTCAATGATCGAATATTATATGCGATAAACGGCCATGTGGTTAATGACACTATAATTACTTATTGTTCACAGTAATGATGCCGTGATACGAATAAGAAATGCAATTTTCATATGACACATTAGTGTTGATGGGAAGAAGAGAAATTAACGACCGTAATCTACAATCCTTTATACGTTCATTTATTAAGTAGCGGAAGAATGGAACTACTTATTGTTTTCACAATGTCTGTCTGTCTGTCCGTTCGTTCGTCCCCTTCATAATTTCCGCATTTTTTGAGGTAGAAGATTGAAATTCGGAATGTAGCTTACTATGGGCATGTGCACCTTCACTATTTAGTTTGGTTTTGATTGGCCCAATGGGGTCGGAATTTCGGGGTCGGAAATTAGAGGGGACCACGTATTTATGCATATAAAGGAGTGAAATTCGGTATGCCGATTCCTCTAAGCAATATCAACATTATTATGAAATTTGGGCAAATTGTCCCAATGGGGTCGGAATTGTGGGGGTGGCAGTTACTTGGTCTTATATGGCAACATATGGCATGTCATATATCATTCGTTCGGAAATGATGAGAAACGAAAGAAGATAGAGCTCTTTTACACTTTCTAAATACTACGTTCGAGAAAATCAATTTTTCGATTTAAAAAATTGGGGAGGGGGGTTAAAAAATGAGATAAAAGGGTAAAAATAGATGATCTCAGGGCTTCTGCTACTTTCCTATACCTTCCTCGGGAGGATTAACTTCTTGTTTCTCCTCATCACATCAGTACTATTGATACATGGTTGAGATTGTCTAATATAGGCCAACTAAGCGTCGCCTAGAGCGCAGACCTCAGAAGGTGCATTATTAAATAGCGGAAGAATAGATCTACTTATTGTTTCACAATATCCGTCTATCCGTCCGTCCCCTTCATAATTTCTGCATTTTTTTGAGGTAGAAGGTTGAAATTCGGAATGAAGCTTACTATGGGCATGAGTACTTCACTATTTAGTTTGGTTTCGATTGGCCCACTGGGGTCGTAAATACGGGGGTGGGAGTTAGAGGGGACCAAGTGATCTATGTGGTATTTAGGTATGTAAAGGAGTGAAATTCGATATGCATATTCCTCTAGGCAAAATCTACATTCTGGGCCAAATTGTCCCAGTGGGCTCGGAGTTGTGGGGGTGGCAGTCACTTGGTCTTTAGAACTGTGGCAACATATGGCGTGTGATATATCATTCGATCGAAAATGATGAGAAATGAAAGATAGGATTCTTTTATATTTTCTAAATGCGTTCCTCGGAAGGCTTAATTTCTTGTTTAATCTCATCTAGGGCGCAATACTGTTCTTTATATTGATCTAGTCTATGACTTGCCTAAGGTACAAAATAGTCTGACGCTAGCTTTGCTTAAGAGACCATGTACATGCTTAGATTTATAGTGCTGTACAAGTACATGTATTTCTAGTCAAAAACTCAGTGCCGGATGAAGCCACCACAATAATGGCTTCAGTATAAATTTGCTTTGGTTAATGTCTTATCAGAATGATTCTATGATTGTCCACACCTCCTTTGTTATGACCGTGCAACATCCTTCCAGACATCCACCAAGAATCTTACAAGAATCTTTACGGTGGTGTTGTCCCAGCTCGGCTAACCCTATAAAAAAAGCAACTAATATATCAAGATTATTTATTTCTCTATTTATTCATTAATATATCAAGACTACATAAAGGATTAACTCCTGGTAATATTAATGAGTTGTCCTGATCTAGGCCATACTGCACCTAGTCATATCAATCATTATAAAGTAGAACTAATGTGATATTTTTTACTATTTCTCTAAAAGTAAATTGGATGTATTTGCAGAGGGTTGGTTTCAGTATTAACAGCTCAGTTTTAGACAAGGCTTTTTCCAGTATAGAAAAAGCCTTGGTTTTAGAGTAGAGAGATCTTTAGGATTCCGTTTCGTGTACTGACATCTAGTGAGGTAATCGTAAAAAAATGGCAAAAGGCGGGAAAGATTTCCGTTAAGAGTGACGTGATTTTCGTGGCGCATAAATTTATATTTCAGTTATATAATAGGACGTATATAATATATAGTGAAGTAGATGCAATTTAAAGCGAATGTAATGAACACAGTTATGATGATGCTCTAAAGAACAATAAAAATTATACAATATGATAATTTTTCATTTTTCTTTTCAATAGTTACAATATTACAATTATTGTAAATAAAACAAGGAAAAAAAGGTGAAAAGGAAATTAGCTTTAGCGATATAAAACAAATAATATGAAAGCATTAAAGTCAAATTTTGTAAAAGCAGTTTTAAAATTAGATGACTCTACCTGCACACATCATCTAGTATGAAAAAGCAAATGTTTAAATTTAACTGCGTGTCAGAAAAATAAAATAAACATTTTTTCTCTCACCCACCCCCTTCTTAATTTTTTCTTCTAAAGGAAAAAGTTATGCACGGATTCAAATACTCGTATCACTGAAAAGGTTCGGTGGTAGACCTTGATTTTAGTTAGATTTCAAAGTTTCACAAGAAGGTTCATGTGCTTTAAGTCTAGACGAAGATTTCGCTTGAAATAAATCTAGAAATCAAGGCCATTGGCTGTGTTTTGACACTCATTAGAACAGTAGGTATAAATTTTTTGCCAAATTAGGTCCTTCTCAACAATTTAAATTTAAACTTGATAGAAATTTATAACGTTACATTCACTTATTTAATCATAGTGGTTGAAAAATACACAAGATTTCGGAAAAACAAAGATTTTAAATCTTAGCACACTCAGAGGGACAATTTCGAAAAGACAAAAATATATAAATGAATAAAAAAATTGTAAATATCAAGAGGAAGGTTTTCGTTGTAAAACAGCAAACTTCCCTCTTCCATCGTCAAAAAAAAAAATCAAAATAGAAAAAAAAATAGATGGGACCAGCAATTTCATAAGCGTGTAAATGCCATTTGGCAGTTGGAGTGGACGAATTATTTATTTGTTCGTGCGTTTGCTGAGGAAGATGTTCAGAATCGTCTAATCGATCTGTCAACACGTGTCACCGTATAAATCAAGTTAGATATATGTTTTGTAACTGAGAAAAGGCGTCTTTTAGATTGAGGGGAGGAGTTATTGCCCTTGTAGTGAAATTGAAAAAGAGATAATGGCGACATAACAAGACGAGGTTATAAATTTTCGTTAACAAAATTACTACAGCAGCAATGATAGACTTAATTGCCCATTTCGTCAAAAAAAAGTTCACCATTTATTAGAAATGGCATGAAATTATCATGAACAGTAATGAATTCAATTACATAACTTGCCATTCGACGAGATAAGCGATAAATGGATGAAGCATTAAATCGGAGCATAACCGATTGAATGAAGTTAACCGGAAAAAGTTTTAAGATTTTTACTGTTCTTAAAAATCGCTTAAAAGTTTTCTAGATTGTTTGTTAATAACTTAATTGTGTATATAAATTCAAAATGAAATTTTACACTGACTAATTTTACTACGCGAATAATCTCAAAATCTTGGTTCACTAAATCTTTCAAACACCTCTGTTTTTGCCAAATGTTAAGTAAATTGAAAATCTTGGAACGCATATTTAAATTATTAAATTTCTGTTTATTGAGATTATAGAACTCTACGAATACTAATTAATTAAACATAAATCCTCGATCAAGTTTTTTAATGTGCACTAACTTTTAATACAATTGGCTAGAATCAACATTAGTTTGCATTTCGAGAAAAACAGGCCAAGTAATTTCCGTAAATAAACTCAAAATAAAATTTTAATTAATTCTCTTTTCCAAGTTGAAATTAAGAAAAGTTATAAATAATAACGTAATCGACGTTGTTTACGAAATTTCATTCGTCTAGACATTTATTTATTAAGTTTTCAGCCGATTTTTTACTCGATTCGAATGTTTGCTTAACTCGAAACATTCGACGTTGCTGGAGGCCATAATAGCTCGTTTGAAATCTATGAATCTGTATGACAACAGTTTTTTGGATTCTTGAAATTCTGACTTCGGATTCTTAAAGATCATCAAAAATAAAATAAGAAGTTGTTTAGCACGTTGCCATCGTGAATGGCATATTCGTGTTTATCAAAAAGTAACGAATTTCGCTTGTTTTCCTATTGGCACTCTTCCAAGCCATTTTCTTTGTGGTTTCTTCTGGAAGATAGAATTCATGATGGGAACTGTTCATTTTCAACGAATTATACTAGAAAGATCGACTGTCTGTCTTTGTCAACATTTATAAAATTTTGTTTGAAAATATTTTGTGTACGCTTTCTGGTAATGCTAGATTGCGCATTCGCATTATCTTCTCCATTGACGTCATGTTCTAAGTTTTCGTCATGCTCGATTGCGTATCGTCCTAAACAACCTTAAGCAATTTAAACAGAGTAACAAAAAGTAAGGTTACCTGAAAAACTAATTCTCAGAAAGTAATTTTTTTCATTTTCATATTTTTCTTACTCCAGTATCGATCCCTGTTCCGGTCTAATATCACATTAAGATTTCGTTAGTTTTTCGTCATTTTTATATCCACAGAATTTTGTTTATATCCACAAAACGAAATTGTTTATTGTCAGTTAGTTCCTTTCAGTCAAGTTGCCGTGATGAAATCATTAAAAGAGTTCAGTGAAAGAATAAACTGGAAAGTACTTCATAAACTTATTAGATATCTGAAATAGTTGATAAGGAAATAAAAACATGTTAAACAACTCACAGTATATTAAATTTATATTTAGAAGTTTCAATTATCTTTACAAACTAAAATTAACTTTATAAATCAGTAATAGACATATCACAGATAATAAGTCAATATTAACTTATTCTGTTCAAAGGCGGGAAAGAGAGAAGCAAAAACCATTTTCGTTTTTGCAGCTTCTAAGAAGAGATGAATTTGATTGTAAGCTTTCTTTCAAGGAATATTCTCGTCACTTTCTTTAAGAACACTTCAGTCAGGTAAAATCGTTAAACAAATTCCTGGCCAATGTTTAATTCTTCACCAAGGATAATAAAAAGACCGTGAGCGCCAAAACGTCGACAGATATACATAGTTCCATGTGCTTCGGCACAAAGGATTCCAAAGTGATTTCATCGGTCTTCCATGAATGGCTTCCTTTAAACACACGGGGAAATAATTGTCTTTTCAGAAATAGAACTTTTAATAGATTACTTTACTCCTAAGTAAATCCATTAATTGCTTTCGGAAGTTAAACAAGATACCTTTTTTTTAACGTGAATGTTTTCTGATCTAATTTACTCCTCGTTTTCTCATCTGCTTAAAATGAACACGTATTACCAAAATATCTTCTATTACGTAGAAGAGATTTTGATATTACATATCATGGGAAAAATTCGACAGCAGAAACCATCTCTTAAGTGAAGTGTATTATTAATAAGACTTTTTGCTCCTTACACTTTATATTGCTTCTTACTAGATATAATAGAATTCTATTTGATGAACAGTTTAAAACCTTTCTGCTATATTTGTATTTTGCAGCGGTTTAAAATTTATCCAAGAGATAAATGAATGCGAAACGCAGGCAGAGAGAGAATGAAGAAATAAGTTCTTTTCAGACTTTTAATGAATAGTTTCGAAATTAATGCTTCACTTATTTTCTTCCACTTAGTTCGTTGGTTTAGAGCCACTTATTTTATTCCAATTATTATTATAGCATATATCTTAATATGAATTGCCATATCTCTTAATAATACGAGGCTAGAGCAATAAGTAAACATCTCCATCACATCCCGGGCAAAGTAAGTCTGGATCGACTATAGCAATAGACATAAACATAAATAAAACAAAATCGATGCCGAGTTGTATTTTTATTTCTTGCCGGAGAGGAACGCATAGGATATTTTTAAAGATTATTTTAGGAACTTCTAGAAAGAAAATAAAATAGTGATATGCTTTCACTTTTCAAAGAACAGTGGTCCTTGCATAATTTTTGTCTGAGATTTATATAAGTAAATAAATGAATATGGGCTTATCTGGAATGTTCAATGAATTCCTGTTAAAAACTAATCATTCAGACTATTTATGGAAGTGGATAATTCTCATCGTTAACATACACATTTATATCAGTCATAAATTATCACTTGATGTTAAGTAGATTCTTCCAGAAGAGCATTTGTTTAGTTAAGACTTAAACGGAAAAGAATTTTAAAAAAAAGTAGATCGTTAAATTGTGGTTGACTGTTTTCTCCTTGAAAAATGTAAATAATGCATTGTAACGCTACGGGATCAATGTCATTTCCTGCGCAATCTAAGATTGTACATTATGAAAAGGGCCTGAAATTATAGTACAATATTTGAGAAGGCGGTACTTCTTAGTTGCAATAAGTTTCTCAGTAGCTCACGTAAACGAAAGAGGGGCATGTCAGTGAACATTAAATTCAAGTTCTACCTATCTTATGAATGTTCGATATGTCTTTCCTGATAACTCGACAAACGTCAATCCTCTAATCTAGCTCATGCTACACTCGTTCCAACATATCAGCATGAGGGGTAGGTATTCGGACAATTGCCACCTGGACAATTGCCCCAACAATAGGGATATTTTACAATTGTGTTTTCTAGTTTTTTTCTTTCTAGATTTGGACATGCTAAACATGAAAAGCGTGGTCAAAAACGCTAATAATTCTAAATATTTTTTATTAAATTTTTTTTTGAATTGAATTGAATTGAATTGAATTGAATTTATTTACTAGAAAAATACAATATCAAGATACAAATTTTAGATTATAGATTATAAATTATGAATTGTAAATTATAAATAAATAAATAAATTATAAATTTCAAATTACAAATTTCAAATTACAATTTTCAAATTACAGCTTACCAAAAGACAGATTGAAATTTTATAAAATCAAAATTTAAAGTCCATTAGAATTAAAGCAAAATTTGATATTGATAAAAATAAGAAACTAACAATTGCTGCAAAAGAGTAAGTGACTCGCATCAGCAGCAAATGATAAAGCAAAACATCAAAAAAATAAAATTTAAAAATAAAAATTTAAAAATTTTAGAATAAAAGGTTTTCTAGGTTATCTGTATCATTAATCCATTTTTTTAACATCTTTTTCTGTATATTTTTATTTGAAGACTGCCTTATAATAAGAGGAATTTGATTATATAATTTCGGAGCTGTAACATAAAGTTGTCGGACTATAGATGTTCTAGAAACAAGTGGAATTAACATAGGATATGTTTTTAAAAATCTAGTATTATAATTATGTAAAAAAGGCTTCATCTGCTCAGACTGTTTTAGTGTATATCAACCAAGAAAATAAAAATATAATTTCAAAAAAGGAAGAATAATATAATTTTTTGCAAATATAATTTTAGATGAAAGAAATCTAATTGTCTTGTCAATAATTCTAATTAGATTAGTAAGATGACTTTTAAAAGTTCCACCCCAAATAGAAACACAGTATTGAAAATTTGATTGAAATAAAGTAAAATAAATAGTTAATAAAAAAGTTGATGGAACAAAGTGTCCAACTTCATACAAAATATAAGAAGCATATTTCAATTTTAGAGTTAGGGCCTGTATATGTTCTTTCCAGCACATCTTGGAACGCGAAATCCACGCCCCATTTGAAAACGATTTCTGATTGGTTTTTCTCAATTTGAGAAGTTTCGTAGAAGTTTTTTTCTTAACAGAAAAATTGCCATGACTGATCCAGGATATCATAAAGGACAATCTGATAATTTGCCGAAAATCGACGTACTAATGGTTGCGGACATTTTTAGAAGCGACTTAATTAAGACTTAGTTTCGGCCGAAGTTTGAGGGATCAAAGCCATACCCGTGGCTTTCATTCGCATTGTTTAATAACAGCTTACAAAATGTACTTTAATATGGAAATTTTTTAATATGCCTGTAAAATTTAAAAATCCCGGACAGAAAATATTTTTATTTGGAAGGAAAAATTTAAAATTTTCTTATTTAGTGGTCAAACAATTGACCATGCTGTTTTGTATTTAATGCGTTATTACAGCTACATTGCATTAAATGAAAAAAACTTACACTTGAAATATGAGAGATAATTTGCCGCACGAAAATTGTACAGTATGCATAATAAGTAAAAAGTGTATTGCGAATATTTTTTTTAGATATATTAAAAAAAAATAAGAAAGATCAATTTAAAAACGATGAAATTTATCTAATATTTTTATTAAGATTTAAAAATAACATTTAATTTAAAGCGGATGCTGAAATATATTTTTGTGTAAAGTACATTCCGAAAGTATGTTTTATTTTAAATCTTAATAAAAAGTTTCCTCTCGGGTTTTTTTTTTCATATTGTACTTCATATTGTGTAAATTGAAAATTATGAAATTTTGAAACAACTTTTAACTTGTGAAATTGTAAATTTTAATGAAGATAGTAATTGGAGAAACCTGTTGTGTTCACAGTAAGTACTCGTAAAATAAATAAGTAAAAATAAAATGGTATTCAGCTTCGGGGGGGGGGGGGGGGGGGGGGGGGGGGGGGGGGGGGGGG
>JAHWFO010092776.1:7451654-7464183 GCA_023313115.1 Rhysida immarginata | reverse complement strand
AAAATAAAATATGAAAAAAAATTTTTTCAAATAATAGATTTTTGTTTTTTTGTATTTTTTAGATAACGCGATAAAACTGGTCTCAAAATTATTTTAAAAAATATAAAAATCGAGGTTTCATTAAAATGTGCCGTTCCAAAAGATGGAGAAAAATAGCCTAAAATCCAATGAAAATATCTTGCCCCCTCGTAGTCGAAATATTTTTTATTCCGACTTTATCTAAATACTGGAGTTATAGCACAAACGAATGTGCATATAAAAGTTTTGAGAACACAAGTCCAATGGCAATTTTTCGAAATCTCTCAAATTAGTCCGCCTTCCTACGGTACATGGATTTAGTTAACTTCAGTGTTGCCAGCTCATAAAATTTTTACCACTAAATTTAAACGAAAAATCCACTAGTTTTATTGTTCTAATGTAATATCTAGTGGATTTTTTTAGTGGAATTTAGTGGATTTTCTGCATAATTTCTGTGGAAAAACCAATTATATATTTAAAAAAAAAACATGCTGTAAATTTTATATAATTGAAAAGGAGGAATGGATTTAATGAAGAAATCGGCACAAAATAAGCACAGTAAGTAGAAAACCCCCATTTCTGAAGTAAGGAATGTGGAGGGTTAGGGCCAGCAGGAATGGAATGCAGAGGGGTAGGGCCAGCGGGAATGGAATGTGGAGGGGGTGTCCCAAACTTTTTTACACCTGGCCACAACCACAGGTGTGTACGAGTTTCAGCGGGAATGGAATTTGGAGGGGTCTCCCAACATTTTTACACCTGGCCACAATCACAGGTGTGTACAGGTTTCAGCGGGAATGGAATGTGGAAGGGGTGTCCCAACATTTTTACACCTGGCACACCCAAAAGGAGTTTGTCACCTCCCCTCCACATTCCATTCCTGCTGGCCCTAACCCTCCACATTCCAATCCCACTGAAGCTCTGTCTTCTGACTCACATGACTGCTGACATAGGGTTGTTAATGTTTTAATTATCTTTAATTAATGTGGGTTAATTAATTAATTTTTATTTACCTTTGATTTTCCTTGATTTGGCTGTCTCCATTGGGGTGAGGATTCTGTTTGATTACTTTTTGATCCAGCTTCCATTCCTGGGTGTGGTCACTCATCTGGCTGATGACATCTTCTTGATTAATCACGTGATTGCGGTCATGTTCTGATTTAATAATATTGAAAATAATACTGATTTCATAATACTTGGTTATGTCATGCAGTGAAGCATCCTTGTCTAGTGAGTGTCTTGCCTCCAGTATAGTGAGTGCCTTGCAGTGAAGCTGACACCTGAAGAGTGCCTTGCAGAGAGTGACAGGCAAGGGGTCCTGATGCACTCAGCAAAACGCGTTTATGTGATTTTGTCTCACAATATATAAAACTCTTGGCGCGGTATATATAGCAAGGAAATCAGGGGTGGCTAAGATGACTGGCATACTCATTTTGATTGCCTAATTACTAATTAACTATTGTTTCTCGTGCAACCAAATTTTTCCAACTCCTTTTATACTCTCTTCTAAATAAAACTACTTCTGTTTCAAGGTGTATTGTTTGTTTTTAATTTTCTGATAATGGGTGCATTGTTTCAAATGACTACTGACAACTCTGACCCGTAGTTTTAGAGGGTTGACAATTGACATCGCAAACTTTTATAAATACAGTTTCTCGCTAAGAATGTTTAATGTTCTTCTACTCTGTGATTTTTTGCATTCAGGTTGCTCAGTTTGTTGTTTGTTTTAAATAATTTTGTCTCTCAAGGTTTACTCTTTTTAAGTGCAAGCGTAGTTCGCTCAATGTTAGGAGCATTCTATTTTTTTTTTTTTTTCCTGTAAGTTTGTTTTACAAAAATACTTGACTTTGTTACTATTTATTTACAGCACCTCCCTGCGCTTGACTGGGCAACATTTCATTTACTGAGGGTGTTCCAGCGGTTTTTCTTAACACATTTTTTTTTCGGTCAAATCCCATTTTTAAACTGTTGTACACAGAGTGTTATGATCACTCCGCGTTTTTCTTTTCTTTTTCCAGTCATGTTTTACGCTTTTTTTTGTTGTCTTTAAATGGTGGTTGCGACTTTTGTTTACAGTCTGACCTGTGATGTACAGGAATTTTTCCTGTCATTTGGGGGCAATGCGGTTTTTGATCCGCGTTTTTTCTGCATTTGCAGTAAAATCCCGTCACCGTTTTCAGCTCTATGGCATTCTCCAGCTTAAAGGGGGGTTCACATTCAGCGATTTAGCATCGAATTCGCCGTATCTGGCGCATTGGCCCCGATTTTGGTTGCCGGAGCCGTTTCACATTCAGCGAATTCGCGGCGGAAAGCGGGTTAAAGCCGACAACGGCGCGGGTTTTCGAATTCCAACCATGTTGGAATTTTCAGAAGTCGCTCCTAATGCGCGGCCAATCAGCTACGAGTGAGCATCTTTCCAGTCCCAGAATCCTTAGCAACCGTTTCTAACCCATTTCCGCCAGTGAAGTCGGCCATATTGAAATTCGCCGATAGCGTGTTTTCTGTGCACATGTGTCTCGTTTTCTGTCATTTTTCCTAATAAAAAAATATAATATATACATGTACACGAAGCCAAGAAAGCCATATTATCACTGTATATGTACACGATGTCTAGAAAGCAACAGAGACTGGATGAAAGAACGACTGATCGACCGATCAGAGCGGAGTTCGCATAGCTGGGGGGGATGGGGAGGACGCAGGCTGAAAGTAGAGAGGGAAGTTCGCCTAGCTCCCCGTTTCGTTCCCGCTGAACGTAAAACTACTCCGCATTTTAACACGCGCGTCTTTGTGACGCCTAGCAAACGCCTGGAACATGGAACGCCTCACGTGGAACATTTTAAACTGAAAATTTTTGGGTTTTCAATGAAAATCGGTGATTAAAGGCAGAAGTCACTCGATATTTTCACACATCACAAGTTTTTTATTTTACAAAATTGGTTACATTGTATGCATACTCAGGTGTGTCGTTCTTACAATTACTTATTTTCACAAGTTCATCGTTACCACAGTTTGTGTAAAGTATTAGCATAAATAATAACAGTGCTCCGTAACAGGTGTGAGTGGTTGCCAGTTTCTGTGCTTCGATTGTTAGGTTTGCCATTCTAAATGTCAAAAAAAAATTAATATTGTGTTGTACTGTCTGTAATTTTTAACTACTTTTTTCATTTTTCCAATACAATACTGATTTACAAGTACCTGAAATTCACGATTCCCAACCAGAGTTTCCTGACGTGTTTTCAGTTTGCTGATAAATACAATACTGACTGGCCCAGGCTATTGCCCCTCATTCTAATCAATTCTATGTCTTCAATGCTCACCTGTTTGTATGTGTGTGTGTATGTGTAGACTTGTGCGCATGCATATGATGGTTGCTTGGTGGGTCTTCTTTTTACAGCTGCTTTATACACGAGTTTGTTGTTTTATAAAAGGAGGTTTGATTGACTCACAAGGGTTTATTATTCATTTGTGCATCTTGTTTTTAACAACGTAACATCTCTCTTTCTTGCACTACTGAGACTGTATGGAGATCACAACGAATCTTAATTTCTCACTTTGTTTCTCTTCTCTTATTGCAGTGGCCTCTAGTAGCGGCAAAATTTGTTTACTGGCCAATTTACTAAGATTTCAAAACGCATTATTCGAAACAATTCCTTCTCATATTTATTATTGTTATGGTGTTGTAATCCCTCGTGAAATTCAGGAGCTACAGCTCTCAAACATTACTTTCCACGAGGGCGTGCCGGATACAAAAATAATTCATGAATTAAACAACATACCCTACTGATTTTGGACGATCTCATGCACGAATCAAGTTATTTCGTATTAATCGAGTAAATATATACTCGTTATAGTCACCATTTTAATTTCTCAGTAATCTTAATCACGCAAAATTTGTTTGCTCAAGCCAAGAATATGAGGACAATTAGCTTAAATTCAAAATACATTTTTCTTATGAAATCTCCACGGAATCTGGGCCAAATCAGGACACTGGCATCGCAAACAGGATACGGTAATTTACTGACATTGGCATTCCAAGATGCAACAACGCAGCCCCACAGTTATTTACTGGTCGACTTAACACAGATTTGTTCCGACGTTCTACGTATAAGGAGTAAAATTTTACCCACTGAATGGCCGACTTTGGTTTACACCGATAAAAGTCGGTTGTGATTTCCAAGTCACTTCATTTGTGATCTGCACTTCGTCATGGAACCACTTGTGAGTAAACACCGTTATTTTTTACACACACTGCAAAAAGCTTCACATAAGAAACGAAAGCTTTTACTGAAGCAAGCTACTTTAAACGAAGTGAAGTCTCTCTGTGAAATTTGTTACAATTTACTGCGTCACCAAGATGCATGGAACCCATCACTCAGACGGCATTTACCTGTGATAAAAGGATTGGCACATAAAAGAATTTCCCTTCGTAGTAAGAAGGCAGTTTACATTCAGGAAGGTTCGGGAATCTTGCTACCGCTGTTGTTAGGCAGGACCACTTCTGAATAAATTGACTGGTTAAGAAAATGCAAAAATACGTGTTACTAACAGAGCACGAATGCAGTCGGCTCTCGAATACTCGCGAGATCCGTGGACTGAATAACACTCAATATACACCTTACCCTGATTCACCATTAAAGGATCGTGCGAAAAACTGCGATCGGAAAATAAGCGAGATCTTAAACTCGCTTATGCTTAATATACACCAGAAAATGGAGCTTTATCTTAATGTGTTACAAAAATAACACATACTGAACGTCAAGAGGCGCAGCACCGATCAGATTAAGGGACCAGGTATTGACGTTACAAACCTGGCAAACGGAAATATACCATCAACCCAGTTGCATGAACCGTCTTTTCAACCACTGCTGAGTGCAACAAAGGGAAAGACATCGCAAGGTAACCTTTTAATGGCGCACCTGAGGTAAGATCTTAAGTTTCTGTCGAAGAGTACCCTGATAATGATGATGATGATCATGATCATGATTCCAAAGAAGACGATGCAGTGGACCTTACGCAAAATAATTTCACTGATAGACAGAACCTTGATCTCAAACTTCGTCGAGACAGGTTGTTACGACATCTTCAGGAGCGGTCCGACCTTATTAGCTGGACTACCCGGGGTCTTCTCTCGATCAATGGCCGCTCGCTTCCTGGGTCCTGTATTAACATCCTAATTGATGATGTGATGAACATTAATACTCAAAAGACTACATGAATTTGCCAAAATGTTAAAAGTACTAAAAATTCCTGATGAGCTGATTACAAATCCGTTTTATAGAACAGGCGTGTCAGGTCATCATGCGAGTACACCCTGGATATCCCCTACCCCATCACTGATGCATACAAGAAGTAAGGAACCTCTTACGTCACTCAACGCGAGGGATTGGGCAACATTAAAATAATAAGAATTAGAAAAATAAAATGTTTGTAAATTCGTATGTAATAATTACGAAATTTAAATAAATACTGAGAATTATGCTTTATTTTCCTTGTTTTTTTCCCCACTTTATTTCCAAAAATTTAAATTCAATTCCATAAAAAAAAAAAATTAATTAAAAAAATAAAGTAATTACACCCACAGACACACACACACACACACACACACAAATTGTAACATTTCAATTCAAATTTATTAATTCAATACGATTGTTTACATTTTTAATATGTGAAAATACATTAAATGGTGTACATATTTGATTCAATTTACAAGAATATTCAACGTTGAGTTTACTGGTTAGTTCGTCAGTGAGATATTCACATCTCACGAGCTGGTCGTTCCATTCCAAGTCATCTGTGTATGTCTTCTTCATGATTGCATCCATTGAAATCCCATGGGCTGATGTAGGCAGTGGTGGCCGCAGGTTGTTGCAAGGGGGTTTTGAACCATTCGATTGTTGAACGTCCATTTGTCGGCGTTTCTAAGCATGAAGCTATGAAATTGTGCAGGAGGAAAAGACGAATGCATGTTTACATGTGGGTATAAAAAACGCCACCCAGTGAGCTCCGGATTTACTCGAATCGTCCATGTTTACAATCAGTAAAGAAGGATAGACAGGAACGAGTTGCAGGATCACATCCGCCGGGAAAACACCTCTCGTCAGCGGCGCCGTGTACACATCGCCTTCGAGGGCGTTCCACAACTGTATGGTGTTCATCGAATTTTGCACTTAATTTGTAAAATCAAAACTAACCGCTCTGTCTTTATTGATTTCCAAGAGGTTTTGAAATTGACAATACGCAATCAGATTAACTGACGTTTTCAGTGTCTGGGCAAATTGAACCTCGATGCTAAGCGTTCCGTTTTTAATTAGGTTGAGGTTCCATAAAAATATTTCAGTCTGGTCATACGAAATAATCATATACCCCGCTGCGAAGTCAGCTTGTGAAATGCTAGTGTCACGATCTTGCTGCCACAATCCGAGAGCTTTAAGCGTATGGACGAATTCCCGGAGGTATGATCCGGTCATGAAGTTGGGTGAAAAGGGGTATTAAGGAATCGATTGTGTGTCGAGTGCCAGAGAGAAATAAGATAGGTTAAAGTGCTGAAGATAGTATGGATTTGATTTAAATGAACCGTTTTTTGCTTGCTGTCAACAAAGACGAAAATGAGCTTGGAGGGAATCTGACCTGTGACGAGATTCTGCACGGTATGGTTTCTTGCACCCATCGGAATGTTCACATTTCTCATTTCCACACGACTGAGCGGATAAAATGTGTTAATGTTCTGTAGAGTCTTTGCATGTGCGATTAAAGTCGCAGCGCTCAAGTTAACTTATTCAACATTCAAAGTCGCACGTTCGATCACCACTCTATAGTTTGGATTTTCGGCATCTAACATGAGTATGAAAGGTGTTTTACTGTGGTACATTCTTAAACGAAGATCCACTAAATTCAATAAAAAACGATTTTGACGAAAAATGTCGACGTGAAGCGCCCCAAAGAGTTGATAAGTGTTCACGACCACCAATTTTTTGCGTTGTTTAAAACCGACGTTCTCGTCATTTATGCACTCAAATTTCCCTGTCGTGTCTTTAGCAAATCCAGCTGTTGTAAACTGTGTTGCCTTGGCTTGACTTCCATAATTCAAAAGCGTTTCCAAAAATGCACGGTAGGGATATAAGTTGTTGCTATGACTGATAATGTGTCGCCCAGATAACAATCGATTTGTGATAAAAGTGAATGTAAGAAGAGATTTACGGGTCCTGTACCATCGGTGTCTGGCATGAGATCCTGACCATCTTTAACAATTTTCACTGTCAAACTCAACAGGTCGTCTGGCTTAAATCCACATTGCCAGCTAATCCAGGGATATTGAATTCGAGAGGTCCGGAGTCTGTAATCACAGTTGATGTTTGATAACCAATCACGTTTCTATGCTCCTGCTGACCGCAGGTATGCGAAATAGTGAAGATTTCCAATTCACAATTAACACATTCAGTACTGTCTTTATGAATGATACATGCCATTTTTTTAAGTCTTTAGTCGAATACAGAGTGCAATGGTCGAATGTTTTGCCCTTTTTTTCTTCGTTTTGTATGACAGGGTGGTTGATTGGTTTGCTTAAGAAGGAACGTTTTGAATGCATCCTGCACCTTTGGTCGTTTACGAGTCAAATGCAGTTTTACGTTTGAAACGCGTTTATTATTATTATTATTATTTTTACCTTGTCCATGACCGCGTTGGACTCTCATACCCAAGTCTTGAAGTAGGTGACCGCCGGTCTTGTGCATTCGTGAAACCAATAACTGTTTGAGATTCTGCCCGGCCATCATATCATTAAGCACTAACATGCCACTTTTTAGGGCGTGATTACCGAGAATTTTACCCATTGGTTTGAGTAATGGTGTCGCTCTATATAAAAAATGTGTAAAAATGGAACCAAGACCACTGCCAATCTGAAAAGGTGTACCTTGAAACACAGGTAAGCCATGTCCTTTTTGATTTAAATAATGCTGTAAAAGCGGATCGCTCTTGGGTGAGTATGGGACATGCATCTTGAATTATACGAGAAAAAATACAACCGAAGTACTACTTTACAATGATGCTGATGAATTCGCTGTTGATGGCGGCTCCATAATTCGAGACGTCCGTTCACAACAAAGGTTTCTTACGGAAATGCAGTTTCACCACAGTCTTCCCTGAAATAGAGGACAGCAAATCACCGTTATCTGACTGAACTGCGATTTCAATCACGTCAATGACGTTTTTACTTAAGGGAAAATAGTCAGGTGAATGAAAGGTTTGGTAAATCACTTCTCATCTTGCATGTGACACAGGAATGATTCGTAGGAGCAGTGCATATGTGTTGCCCACGTCTTGAGGTCGAATGATGTCTGTGTATAGATAATAGCCGTGTATTCCTCTTGTAAGATCGATCGGTGTCGAACTTTCGTCTGTTTCAAGCGCCGAATCAGCGAGATCTGGGTGTAAGTCTAGCATGTAACACACACCCTCACTAAAACTTATGTAACGCCCCTCCGAGCATTTGAAATGAAAACAATTTTTGTGGTGTGATATAGATGTAGTAAAAAGCCTGCTCTGACTGGGGAATCGAGTTAACGAGTGCATCAACAACATCTCTTCGGTTATCGTAATACCCTTCAGGTATTTTTAAGATGCATTGTTCTGGAGATTCAGGTGGGTCGTAAATAACACAGCCGATGAAACCGTTGTTTGCATCATTTCAGGGAATTGACACAGGAAATTTCAATTTTTTGTTCAGAAACCTATCCGAAATAAAACCAATATTGGTGACTGCAGGAAATTCAAGGAAGTGATCTGTGGAACCGTCAAACTGCACAAAATCGTCGTCCAGCTTTGTCTCGACATCGATGACACTAAAAATGTCTTTTAGAAATTTGAAGGCTTCAACTCTGTTTCGCAATTTGGTACTCTTAAATTCAACAACCTTTTGGTATAGTGGGAAACTTTGGATACCTTAACGTGATGATAAATTCGGGCACCTACTTAAATGGTGCATTGTAATCTGGAGACAGAGTGAAACGCTCCTCAAAGTATGTATCAGACGAAGCATTAAAGATCTTGTAGAATTCAGGTGAATTAAAACGAATCCCTACATTCTGTGGTAAACTCATTGCGATGACTTGCTTTGAAGAAGTGTTGTTGTTGTTGTGATAAAAGAAGACATCTTTCAAATGCGCCTGCAAAACCAGTTCGACTTCGAATATGAAAGACGAGAACGTCGGATTTCTCTCAGGTGGTAAAATGTTGAATTTTATTTCCTCCTCGATTAGATCAAGCTTAAAACCAATTTTAAAAGTATTGTTTAAAGCTGTAATGTTCTTGAAAAGCGCTGGGAAATACGTTTCCGTTAATGCAACCTCCCATCGACCTTGGAAACGTAGCGTACGAGGCAGTCTCGTAATAAAATGAGTGGTCGAGTTGGACAGTTTTTTGTGATCTGTTGCAGTATTCGAGGGTAAAGCAACATAGAAATCCATGTCTTCAAACGTGATGCTGATGATGTCGAATCACAATCGCAACTGATCCATTACACAGCTTCTTAAACGTTTAAAAGTTCGTTCGCATGAACCCAACTGTTCATGCTGTCGGGATAACCACGCCATTTCACAAAAGCTTCACAAACACCCTGTCTCGTGTGCTGTCGAACAATTCGTTCAATGTTATATACTTCAGGTATTTTCACCTTTTGCAACTCCTGTTCGTAGAATACCCCAGCAATCTCATCGCCGCGATAATATTTTATTTTATACGCAATGGGTTTTCTGTAAATGACTTTTGAGACTTCAAACACTTCCTCAGTCCAATTCGGTAGATAACCCTTATCAAATATGTTTTTCACTTTTGAAATACGCACATGATCACTTCGGTGTTGTTTGCGGAGCAGCTGTGTAATAACGCTGCATTTTCAACCACAGTGCCGGTGCATTACGATCATTAACTTCAGATGGTGCAATACCCAGTGCTCTGTGAACACGATTGTTGTGGCTTAGCACGAGATCAGGTAAGACGTCGATGTACCTACATGTGTTGGCATACGTAAAATATTTAAACGTCCGTATTTTTAAGGTACGGTTAAAGCGTTCGGCTATTGCGGCCTTCACATCTGATTCAGTTGCAAAAAATTAATGTTGAGTGCTTTAAAATAGTCTTGTACGTGTTTATTTAAAAACTCCTTCCCTTTATCACTGTTCACTTTTAGTGGCACCTGACCATCGATGAAAATTTTTTGAAAGGATTTTTGAAGTGCTTGACCTGTCTTCGTTTTTATGGGGACAATCCATGCAAATTGAGAGAAAACATCGATGCAGGTAAGGAGAAATTTATAGCCATCTTTCTGTTTTGAAAGACTCGATAGATTCACCAGATCAACTTGAAATTCGAAGGGAGAAAAAAGTCTCATTCGGTTGCGTGGGTAACGATGTCAAACAGGTTTATATAGCGTGTAAGCTGGAGCACCACTTAACCATTCAGCAGTCTCTTTTTCAGAATGATTTGTATGCATTGCCAAGTCGCGCAGACCGGCAGGGTGTTGAGGATTTGTAAATGCTTCATCCATGACGAGATGGTAAATAAACCATTTGCAACAAACCTGTGAATTTAAAAACGTTGTTAAAAATTGTAAAAGAGGACGCGCAGGACATGGAGAAAACAAAACGCAGAAGAATATCAAATGAGTAAAAAAATTCACCCTACCGAGGAATACCCGAAACGATTTTAGCACAGGGTGGACAACACAGGAAAAATTCCTGCATTCGCTTCATCACGCGGTGAAAAAAACCTGCGCCCGGCACTTAACTTTGAGCTGCAGAATGCTATAGAGCTGAAAACGGTGACGGGATTTTACTGCAATTGCAGAAAAAACGCGGATCAAAAACCGCATTGCCGCCAAATGACAGGAAAAATTCCTATACATCACGGGTCAGGCTGGAAACAAAAGTCGCAACCACCATTTAAAGACAATGAAAAAAGCGTAAAACATGACTGGAAAAAAAAAAGAAAAACGCGGAGTGATCTTAACACTCTGTGTACAATGGTTTAAAAATGGGACTTGACCGAAAAAAATTGTGTTAAGAAAAAACGCTGGAACATCCTCAGTAATTGAAATGTTGCCCAGTCAAGCGCAGGGAGGTGCTGTAAACAAAGAGTAATAAAGTCAAGTGTTTTTGTAAAACAAACTTACAGGAAAAAGAAAATAAATAGAATGCTCCCACATTGAGCAAACTACGCTTGCACTTAAAAAGAGTAAAACTTGAGAGACAAAATTATTTAAAACAAACAACAAACTGAGCAACCAGAACGCAAAAAATCACAGAGTAGAAGAACATTAAACATTCTTAGCGAGAAACTGTGTTTATAAAAGTTTGCGATGTCAATTGTCAACCCTCTAAAACTACGGGTCAGAGTTGTCAGTAGTCAATTGAAACAATGCACCCATTGTCAGAAAATTAAAAACAAACAATACACCTTGAAAAAAGAAGTAGTTTTATTTAGAAGAAAGTGTAAAAGGACTTGGAAAAAATTTCGTTGCACGAGAAACAATTTGGTTAATTAGTAATTAGGCAATCAAAATGAGTGTGCTAGTCATATTAGCAACCTCCGATTTCCTTGCTATATATACCGGGCCAAGAGTTTTATATATTGTGAGACAATATCACATAAGCGCGTTTTGCTGAGTGCATCAGGACCACAGATATATAGTAAAACTTGCCTGTCACACTGGTACTGGTGCTTCACTGTAAGGAACCTTTCAGGTGGTGCTTCACTGCAAGGCAATCTTCAGGACAGGGATGCTTCACTGCATGACATAACCAAGTATATGAAATTAATATTATTTTCAGCCTCAGGACATCGGAGCATGACCACACCCAGGAATGGAAGCTGGATCAAAAAGTAATCAAACAGAACCCCCACCCCAATAGAGACACCCAAATCAAGGAAAATCAAAGGTAAATAAAAAATTAAAAAATTAATTAATTAATTATAGGTAATTAAAACATTAACAACCCTATGTCAGCAGTCACCTGAGCCAGAACACAGCGTCAGCAGGGTTTCAGCGGGATTGGAAGGTGGAGGGGTAAAGGCCAGCGGGAATGGAATGTGGAGGGGAGGTGAAAACACCTTTTGGGTGTAAAATGCTGGGACACCCCATCCACATTCCATTCCCGCTGAAACCCGTACAGTATGTCTAAAAATTTTTTTACTCTTTTTGTTTATTAAATTAATCTTTTAATAAAAGTACTTTATTTTGAAATTATTGAAATCCAATTTCGCTTTATGCTGTCATCAGCCCGAAACCTACATTAACAGGTATTTAGTTGTTTTGAGCTGAATGTACATTCAACAGCCTGTTGTTGGATGTACAGTGTATCAATAAAATCGATAATAGTACAGACGATCTCGTTCGATAAATCGTCTAGAGCATGATATCAAAAAACAGATGGAGGTAGGTAATCGAATGATTACCCCTCCCTCTTCATCTGTTTTTGATGATATCGAATCGGTGTAATCGTTTTTTTCGAAATCGGTTAAC
>JAHWFO010092776.1:7419712-7451254 GCA_023313115.1 Rhysida immarginata | reverse complement strand
TTACATGTTGATGAGAGATGCTGATGAGGCTGTAAACAGTTATTAATAAACAAATAAAATACACTGACCTTAGGAATCTGTGGATGCTTGTATCAAAAAAGAGAGGAAGGAAACTCCACTTGTCCACAAAAGAAGTTTAATATGTATCATGTATACATATTAAATTTCTTTTGTGGACAAGTGGAGTTTCCTTCTCTTTCTTTGATGTAAACAGAGTTCCTTAACTCTCTCAATCCATCCATTAAGTATTTTTAATATAGACAAAATTAAATCAACAATCATAGCCTTTCTTTGATATTTTAAAATGTTAAGGATGCAATGTTGAATTTTCCTGGGTGAACCCAATTGGACACAAAATTTCAGTGCGAGCATTTAAAAGAATTCTTTTCGTTTTTCCGAAGTTAATATATACTTTATTAAGGCCTTTTCGCTTATATTCAAATTCAGATATTGCAAAATTTCATCGAACAAACAGCCCGAGCAACGCCGGGAAAATCAGCTAGTTTGATGATAAACGATGCAAGTTAAGACTCAGAGGTTTAAATAATAAACAAAAAAATTGTGTCTAATTTTAATAATATTGCAATCTTCCTTGACAAAAGTTAAATTAGCATCCAGTTGTTCTACAGTAAGAGAAAAGGCTTTTACATTCCATAGGCAGTTGTTTTATCGCATGTTCAATGCTAATTTATTGTTGTCTTTTTGGCTATCCATTAAGTTTCTGCTACACAAAAATATTTGATAATGACATACTTTAATGGGAAAAAATGTCGTAGAAATTTGCCTTAACAAACTTAACTTACAAATCGCCAAATCCTTTCTATGTGACGTTTTCCTTCAAGACGCTTCCGTTACACTATCTTTTCCTTTGGCCCTCAGCTGGCAGCTGGTGCGAGTTGGCCCGAAATTGTATGTTGCTATGGCTGCTATAGGACTTTGAACTTTCACTGAGACATTTTTCCACGCTATACGATCCGAGGCGTAGAAATAAATTCGCTGGTTGTTCAATCCAGTGTTCCACCTGTTTAATCCAGTGTATTCTTCGTTGTCTCCAGAAGAACCTTGTGATAGTTAGTTTGTGCCCATTTGACATGCGTGGCCAACCACCTCAGTAGACTGTTTTCACTGATAGCTTGCTGTTGTTGATATTAATAAGTGTCACAAAATGAGATTATCAGGATTTCATTTGGAATACCACGAGTTTGTTCATGCCCCGTTTCAGACCATAGGTGACTTAGGATCATTGTCCAAAATAGGCGAATCAAGACACTGGAACTCTTACACAAACACTATTTGAGTGATACAGATAGTGAGACCACTGATCCGACTCTACTGTATTTCACTACTGTGCAAAACACTTTTTTTCGGTTTCCCTAGATACTTGATCTGGATATGTTCGAGGTGGACAGTGACCGTTGACTCTTCAACTGCTAATACATTGATCTCGTCCGCATTAATATTCAATCCATACGACTTGGTGATGTGATTAGATGTGAATGGCTTCGGTGTCTGCAAAAATGGCATTGTTCTCAGTGAACATGAGATTAGTCACAAAGTTTACCTGTCCATCCTGGAGTGTTTTCCTGAAAAGCAGTGGAGAGGCCATGTCCTCTTAACATATTACTGTCTGAATAGTGAATGCCTCTGATAGACCATATTAGATTTGCACTTGACTAGTTAACCTCTGTTGCATAAGGTTCGGAGATGTGTAAAGAATCTCTGGGGCATGCACCTTGTTTCCAGTCTTCTCTACAGGGAGGATGAATGAACACGAAAGATGCAGATAAGCTCGACAAATATGATGGTTCGCTGTCCATACAGTTTTTCAAGATGGATCAAAATTTGATCACAGCATCCTCGCCTCTTCTCGGTTGGCCTGTTCTCTGTTGTTGTGGCCTTGAGCGAATGATCTTCAAGAAAAATGCTGATGGCAGAGAGGAAAATAATCTTAATAATTCTTGTATTCCCCATTGTCACCTTTCTTGTGGATCATGGCTGTCTTCCATCCAGAGTTACTTCTTCAGTGCACCAAATAGCTCAAAGTCAATAAAGCAGATAGCTTGTCCATTACCTGCACACTGCCTTTCTTTTGTATTAATGGCTGGCTGCTGTACTGATGATTTGCCATCATCCATCAGGACCTCTGGAATGGTAGATATGATTGTGAGACATTCAATAAGGTGATTGCACAAAATCTTATCTGCCTTCTTTATATTATCCTTGCTAAATTTGGTCTTCCCATTCAATCTTCTTAAATTATGGTATTCACACTTCCATGCTGCTACTTGAACTGGACCACACTTAAATAGAGGAATTCATCGTTCAGGAATTATCCGAACTGAAGCTTGCTGGATTCGGTATGACGATTATCCAAACACTAATAAAAGAATGCTCAACAATATTCTAGTATATCAAGGCAAATGAGAAGCATACATATGATTTACTGTGCTTTCAATTTTAAGAATATTATTTATATGGATTTTACTATATTCAGTTTTCTCAAAAAAAATAAAATAAAATAAAAAAATAAAAAATAAAAAAATAGAAAAAAAAAGAATTTTGTTCAAATTTGTTTGTAAAACTGTTAGAATTATAAAGAATTTTTTTGTAAAAAATAACTGCATTACAAAAAAAGGTTTATTATCAAAAGTAAATTACAATGCAAATATTGTGCTTAAATTTCTTTTGAAGTCCCATATATTGCAAATTATTTTGGAAAGGAATCTCTACTAACAATATGATGGAAATTATATGCACATACAATTTTATTACATACCCTATCCCATTAAATTAAGTGACCATATGTGAAGCTCTTAGGTTTTGTTTGGTTTGGTTTGTTTTTTGTTGCCCCATAAGGTCATTTCAAAGGTATATCAGGATAATCGAATCACTAAAATGTTTAAGTGTCATGGAACTCCTGGTGTATTTTCTAGTAAATTTACCAAAATGTATTTATGCACTATTTCATCCATCAAATTATAAAGCACAGGTAAATTATAAGGGGCATGTTTTCAGATGTGTGAAAGTGATCCCTTAAATTACATATATAGAATCTTTTATTTCACTATTGATATTGTTAATGTAAAATGAATTGTTACACTGAAAACATACACAGTATTCTAAAGTTAACATAGTGAAAATATCTTGAAGAATGGGAATATAAAAAGAAGAAATGCAAATTGAAGGTATTTCTTTTTTATGTTAAGTTTTTATTTATATTTAAAAAATTATATATAAAAAAAAAACAATGCTTACTTGAGAGGAATGAATTCGTGAATTTACTTTACACTTTCCATTTCATTAATACAATTACATTAATTCCTGACATGAAAATTGAAAGAACTATTTTTATTGGTGCCCTCTCAAAATTAGACATTTAAAACTTTGGAAAATGTAAAAGTGATGAAATATTTTTTCCCTTTTCAGAAAAAAAATGAGGAAATTCGCAATACACTGATTTATCGAAATTAAAGAAAAATTCATCCATAATAAATAAGTCTTCACTACAAAATAGGTCATTGGCACAAAATATTTACACGTTCTAGCCAAGATATAAAAAAAGCATAATCACATCAAGTGAATTCGACAATAACGCTGAACTAGTGAAATTAGCCTGGGACAATTTTTTAAGTAATATTTTATTATTAAGAAAATAAATACTAATTTCATTTGTTAGTGCAATCAAAACAAATATTGCTGCAATGTTTGGTCCCAATTATAATTTCTTATCGATAGTCTTGTTTACAGTTTAGCACAACATGTACGTAAGTCTATGTTGAGGTCTTATATCTGTTAACTTGAGGCATTTTTAAAATTCTTTTTCTATACAAGAACTTTGTAATAAGGTCTTAGCTAATAATTAATAACCACAATTTTAAAATATGGCAGAGGCAATAGCTTTTTTTTCTTTTTTTTTTGTTTTTTTGTTTTTTCTTTTTTTGTTTTTTTTTCTTTTAAATTTCATCAACTTTTACAATGATCATAGACAAACCCTTCAAAACAATTATCACGAGCAATAACCAGATACTCATAGCAACCGCTGTTCGATGTTCAAAACTGGCAACGTTTTTTCAAAGGAAACTAAAAACCAAAATTTTAAAGGTTAAGTTGTTGGAATTTCTTTTCACTTTCCAATGATATGTCATAAATACATTCTGTGACACATTAGCTCCGTAACAACAATGATATATAGCTCTGCAAGATGCTTATTTACAAAGTTTGAATTTGAACATATATAAAAGAGAACAATATTTAAAAACTATCAAAACAATTAATGAAACATTTAAATTGAAATAAATAGAGCAAAAAAATGTAACAATATTATTATTATTATTATTTAATAACTGAAATAGCATCTTATTCAAAATTTTTGCCTGAATAAAGAAATTTACTTTCTTTCGACACAGCCTTGAGTAAAGATTCCAACAAGTTATTTTATAAAGTATATAACATTAAAAAATTCAATGAAACAAATAACAGAAAAATCATTTGTTGTATTCATTTACACATAAATGATTTTCTTAGTAATGAAATAATTATTATTACATTTCTTAACACTATATAACATGATTTTATATTTTCAATGATACAAATATCCATTTGTCTCTCAATGGCCATTAATTGCAAATAAGTGCATTTACATAAAAAAAGAAAAAAAATTACAAAAATAAATAAATATTATGAAAAAAATTAAAACTTAAAACAAATAAGCATCTGGATATATACTAGTAAATCATTATTATAACTTTATATAACTCATTGGCCAAAAGAAATGGTTTTAATTATGTACAACAATGAAGAGACCAATAGGAAGGAAATACCCTTTTTTCCAATTCATTTATTCATTAAGATCAAGATTTTCGGTAACATAAAAGAAAGGAGCAAGAATAAAAATATTATGCTCCCTTGTGACAGTTCGTGTATTTTTCACCTTATCCCATCCCATTTCAATCCCATACCTTCTCTTGCATAGTTCAAACAAGGCACATTCCATATAGGGAAATTTATAATGTACAGTACATGATTTCAACCTGGACAGAACAAGATAATTACAGACTAAGTACAGTTAAAATCAACAGTTTCTTAGATTTACTGCCAGTATACTCAGGGGAAATGCAGTTGTTCAGAATTTAGAAAAAGATATTTTTAGCATGTGGAAAGTTTATTATATTACTGTATCTTTGCATGACCGTTTTCGTAGGCTGATATATGATATCCGTTTGAAATGCAACCGTTTTTCTGATGAGGAACTGTTTCGTCAGCCAATTTTTTACTGGCTGTAATAGAGGCAACTCCATTAGCCACATGCCCATTTGCTTTGGATTTGCCTGATCTCCTTCTAGTGACGTAAGCTTGTTTGTAGAAGTCCATAAAGAGGAAAAAGAACATGATTGCATGCCCTCCAATCCACCAAACAAATGCTCTTGGATAACGACAGTCAATGAACAATAATTGAAATGCATGCACAATGATGGCAATAAATTGGACCTAAAATATCATAGAAAAAAATAATCAGCATATGACCTAAACCACAAGGTTTATATAAATAGGATTAAAAACGACAACAATAGATAGTACAAGGTATGAAGGCAATTCAAAGATTTTGCCTCTTAGGCGATAGCTTCAGCAATTTGCGAAATACTAATCTGAGCCATGCATCAGACTGTCCTCTATAGACGGCATCTTATTCAATGCAGTCACCATGCCTGTCCACGCATTTGAGCCAATGTTGGATAAGTTGTTTTATTCCATCGATGAAGATATCAGGGGTCTGTTACCAATACCAGTAATGCGCTCCTGCTTCCACCGCCTCATCACTTGTGTAATGTTACCCTTCAGATGTTCCTTCAGCCTCGGAAAAAGAAAAAAGTCAAAAGGTGCGAGATCCAAGCTGCATGGCAGTAGTGGTAAAATCTCATGAAAATAGAGATGCCACATTGCATCCTGTGTTTAATGACTCGTGTGCAGATGAGCATTGTCATGATGGAGAACTGCATCTTCCTGCCAACAAACTACAACAACTGTGTGCTGAGTTCTGCAAACTTTCCATATAGTGATCGGAGTTCACAGTCAAGCCACATTCCAGATACCGATGTGGAATATGCCATCCCAGTCCCACAAAATGGTCATCAACATTTTCCCTGCCAACCAGTCACCGAGTTTTTTGAGGTTATGTGAGCCCTTGTTTCTGTACTTTCTGTTGCTAGTTTTCCAGGTCATAATAATTCGCCCAGGACTCATGACCAGTGACAATTCGCAGAGAAAGCCATTGCCTTACTATGCATATTAAATCGTAAATTCCTGACAAATCTGTTTCCGCTTCTGTTTCATTGCAACAATTGCGAACACAGTTTTCTATAGCCAGGGATAGCATGGATAATGTGGTAGACTTGCTCAAGTAATATCCCAACTTGGATGACAATGTCTTTCTGCTTGGCATTGTAGCTAACCCGTAGCATGAACAGTCTTGTCTAGGCGTGCTTGATGTTACGGGTCATTCAATTGCAAGGCCAGTTATGTAGGCCTGTTGTGACTTGACTGCGGTTTTTCACACTCTTTGCCCAGCATCTGACAGTATTTACAGCCACACAATTGTTGCCACAAACAACACTCATCTTTTGATGATATCTATGGGTGCACAACCTTCGGTGCTGAAGAATTCAACTGAACCTCCATGCATGTCACCATTTTCTCCTATGAATGTGTAACGTTATAGTTGGGTGCCATTAGGTGTCGTGATAGTCAACGAATCGGGCTTTCCTTTCATACAAGTAACATGAAACATCTGTATCTCGCAAATTGCTTAAGTTATTACAGAGGATGCAAAACTTTTCAAAATCCCAGGATAAAATGCTTGAAAATGATTATGGTAATAATATAAGATAAAGGAGCAGTTCAACCCAGCGCTCTTTAAAAAATTGAATTACATACTGTATGTTTCTCAACACCCACTGCATATTCCACCAATAGCATATATAAAAATCTGCTTCATGAAGTACAAATTCACCTTTTATACATTTAGATCATCAATAAATGAGTCAAGTAAACGATTCATCAACCTCCTCCATGAAGTCTCTAGACAGTAGTTATTAACTTTTTTTTTTTTTACTGCAATATCAATAAAGTAGAAACTGTTGTTCATCTTATGTGTCAATACACTTTAAGCCCACTCATTGATTTTTGGTTCTATCATTCCTCATAAATTTTTATGTTCCAATTGAATTTCAATTACATGAATTTCAATTTGATATTTTTCCTTATAGTGTTAATGTTATACTGATACACGAGGGAGACTTACAAAGTCATGGCAGCTATTATTTTCAGCAGAATCCCAGACCGTGATCCACATTTTTCGACATGCAGCAATGACATTGAGATGTATGGTACTTACTGCTGCTGCTGCATGGTGTAGATATTCAAGGACGGAAGAGGAATGAATGTGCAAAAGTCAGCTGATTTTCAACCGTTGTCAGTTATGGATGTAAGTCGGCTAGAACCATGTGCATACGTAAAAATAGAAAGTGCTTCGTGGTCAAAATGCAAGGCAATGTCATGCACACCTCATAAAAGCTATTGGAGATCATGGTCTCCCATACAGAATTGTTGCAAGGTAGGTAGCAGCTTTCCAACATGGAGGAGTAGCAAGTGCCGACATGCCTCGTATAGCACATACTACAACTGTTTGTACCGATAGTGCTCATGCCATGATTACACAATGCTTAGAGAGCGACAGACGATGGTCTCTGCAGGAGTAGGCAACAGAAACAGGCATTGACCACACAATTGTGCATGCAATTTTATTACAGTAGATGAAATTTTTTTCATTTTTACTCTTCTCCCTTGTCTACAATACTTCCGAGTAACCCATGTAACAGATATTATTGGTAAAGGACATTGTGTATTTTCATGTGTATACAGGGTGCGTTCACAAAGTTTCAAGACTGGTCTCAGAACAAAAACTTTATTGAACATTTTTGTACAGCGAACTAAAAGTCTTCGAAATATGACCCTTGGGCATCAACACAATGCTGCCAGCGTTTTTTCCGTTTTCATAGGCTCCCTGGAACTCTTCGCACGGAAGGCTGTCAAGGGACCTCGTCGAAGCTGCCTGGACTGCTGGAATCCTGTCGAATCGCTTCCCTTTCAGGTCCAATCGCTTCTCTTAATTCGGGGGAACAGAATGAAGTCACTGGGAGCTAGGTCGGGGCTGTAGGGTTGCTGGGGCAGTGTTGCCACATTGAACTTTGCCAAAACTTCGCCGGTGGCGAGCAACGTGTCAGAGGGAGCATTATCGTGGTGAAGAACCCAATTGTCTTTGATCGCCTGGCGGATGCTGCGGACTCGATCCTTCAAATGCCGGAGCATTTTCGACTCTAAATTTTTGACGTGGGTCACCGACACGCACTCACGCCACTAGCAATCTGCTCACTCCAGCGTCTCGGAAGTAACTGCCACTTGTGCTGTCGGGTAGCTGACACCCCCCCCCCACTACTTCACCCTATTGGTGGAACCGGTCTGTGAGCCCTCCCCTACTCAGGAAAAAATCAGTCTTGAAACTTTGTAAACGTATCCTGTATAATGAAATGTTTGTATAGCAACGTATTTACCTGCAACATCGTTAGTTGCCATGACTTTGTAAGTGATCCTCATATTTTATTTATTTATTATTATTTTTTAATAATACTGCTGCTATTTCATTTATAATCCATAAAAAATTCTTAATTAGATGGGTTAACCAACTTTGTGTTCAACTAATTGGAAACATCATTTTCCAACAGATGAACTTCAAAAACTCAGCAAACTATTTTCAGTTACCCTTTTCCTATCAAAGTAGTCGTGAGTGAGCAAACAGAAATTTCCTGTAAAATGTTCTATCTGATCTTAACGTAATCATATACGAAGTAATTTTTAACATCTATTTTTCTTGGATGAACATTACGATTATTTTCATGGAGTTTAGTAATAACTGAAATGAGGATACCAACTATAGTAGTGCTGCACCAATACTGACATATGGTCTTCAATTACCCTGTAACTTTTATCTATGGGAATATATCTGAAGGATAGTATAGTTATAAAATCCTTAACTTAAATTAGGCAAATAAAAAATAAATTATTCACATTCAATCACATATTATACTTTTTCAGTGCACCATAACTTGATACTGATAAAAGAAAATACAATGTACTTGTTAAAATATATTTTCTAAAATTTCTCTAACTATTTTTAATCAATATTTGATATATCACAGATTCTTGAAGATTAATAAAATCTTGACAAAATAAAGAAGACTAATTAAATAGTTCAATTCAATCGGTTTTATACTATTAAGGGATAAATTTAAATTTTAGTTTTAGTTTAATTAATAGTCTTGAATATATATTATTTCTTGAAGAAAGTGTGACAGAAAGAAGAAGAATGAAACTTGGACAAGAATTAAATAATTTTTTAACTTTTTCCCTTATGGGAAGAAGAATCCTCTCTCTTTAGATGCCAACAGTAATATAGCTGTATTCCGACGACCTTGAAACCGGTCCTCAGGCCTCTTCATCCTGGTGGAACTGCTCACCCTGTTCACCTCTCACGGCTCCAAGGTTGGAGGGGGGAAAATTCAAAATGTGAATGAATAAAGATGGGATCTTGAGCGACATTCTGCATCTGTTTGAAAGTGTGTAACAAATTGTTGACTAAAATTTTCGCATTTTTGGCTCTGTGGTTCCCTAAAAAGCCATTTATAACAGCTTTCAGTGAAATCCAGGCTTTTAACTCTTTCGTTGAGTGAAAGGTCCTTAGTGCTGTTTCTATCAATAAAATTGGTAGAGACCTTACAACACAATAAAGGGAGAACAGAGTTACCAACTAATTTCGCCATTTATTCCCGGCTTTATCAAGGATAACACACTAGAGCAGGGCTGTCCAAGATTTCTGTCCACGGGCAGCGCCCGTGCACGCGGTAATTTTCCTTCCCCCCCATTGCACATTACGTTGATCAGTTCCTTAAAGTCGGGTTGCTAATTATCAATTCAATACTGTAAAAAAAAAAAAAACAAACCGAGGCAGTTTACCATTTTATTTCCTTCGTTTTAATGTGACAATTTTCTCGATGTCAGGTAGAATTGTATTTTTTTTTCCCGATAGGACACGATTGCATATTAAGCATTTAGAATCCAATCCGTGTTAAATGAAAAAAAAAAAACAGATTCTCCCACTCCGGTTTAAATACTGGTTCAGTGATTTTAAGCTTTTGAGGAATGTGCGCCATGTTATGCGAGACGAAAAACAAGCAAGTATCAGTAACAAAAGAAATAATGCCTCATTTAATGGAATTGCCCCCCTAAAGTCTGGCAATACTGCATAGGAAAAACTGTATTCGCTCCCCTCCTGAGTTTTGGACTATCTCCTTGGCTTTGCCCGCGAGCATTCATGTTGACTGGATAAGGAAATATGGTACAAAGTAAGCAACGTGACTGGATAAGGAAATGACAAAATTGTACTAAGATTGAAATAAAGAATACAAAGACAAAACAAATAGTATAAATAAATAATTTTGAAACGTTCGGAAAAGATGCGACAGGCTATAGAAGGAACCAATAGCGAGTCATATGAACTGTATAATGATAAAATAAATAAATAAACTAAACGAAATTATATATTTACACTATTCGTTATTTCTTTGTAATCTTTATTTCAATCTTCGTACACTTTTGTCATTTCTTTATCCAATCACGTTGTTTACTTTGTACCATATTTCTGTATATAAGGGCATGTAGTCTCTAGTGTGTTATCCTTCATAAAGCTGGGACTAAATGGCGAAACTAGTCAGAAACTCTGTTCTCCCTTTATTGTGTTGTAAGGTCTCTACCAATTTTATTTTAACTTTGTTATTTACCTTTTGGTCGAAATTTTGGTCTTTCATTAACTGACGTATATGTGGTCCGATAAATATTTTGCTTCACTTAATTTTGTGAAAATTGACTTGAGATATAAAAAAAAAACCTCTCTGTTTTTATCCATTGCCTTCTCTCTTCCTTTAAAGACAGTTTTCTTAAAAAGTACCGAAGGTAGATTTAAAATTTTATCGACATGTGTACCTCAAAAAACGTGACATGATAAAAACATTTTGTGTGCAGCTCCAACCTTCTATTAGTGCTAGCAAATTATTAAAGCTACCAGTTCTTTGGGTATAAAAATTGTATCACATAGTGTTATAAACCAGATGGGGCGAGGAGAAAACTGCAGACCAATGATAAGATGACAATAAAATATCAGTTAGTGTAGATCTTGTTCTCAATTTATGCAAAAACTACTTTACTGTAGTTAATGTTATAGAACTAAACAATAAAAGGATTTTCGGAATGAGAGAGACACAGGTAGGAAAAGAATATCGTTTAACTTCAGCTATATATTATGTATCGTCTTTTATTCATTCTTTCACTTTATTATCTCTGCAAATATCTCACAGTCTCATTGTTCTAATATCTAGTGACAATAATAAAACTATAATTATTATTTACTTATGCACTGGGTGTTCAAACTTTTAGTGTCAATCTTTTACAGACAGTAAAGGGACTATAAACTGATTATTATTGAGACAACGAAATGCATATTTCAGACACCTCCTGTATTTAATTATAATAAGCACCACTGCAATAGAGTGTGCTAGCAAAAAATTCAATTCTCTACCCTTAAAATATTCTGCTGTTAATCATTTGACATCAACTGTTATATCTCCTGGGTGGGTGGGCTCCAAATAGCACCATATCACTTTGAATGAAAAATCCCACTTTAGCCACAGAGAGAGAAGGACTGGATAATATGTTCATTCACACAGTTTTCAGCACAATCTACCAACACAGGTGATGTAATAGGAAACCATCTCAGTTTTCATGAGGATCATCAAATTTAAAACATTCCTAAGAAGACATTTATTTCACCTAATTAATCAGACAGCAGGTGTTCCAATTCACATATAAGTAGTACACCATCAAAATTTTGAATAAAATCACTATAAATTTTAATAATATACAGGGTGATCCAAAAATCAGTAGACTTTTTAAAACCTTATAATTATTAAACTACAATAAAACGATGCGGTTTCACAGAAATGCTCAGAAACACAGGGGATTTTTGTTTAAAATGAAAAATATTTTTTTTTATGTTAGTTACATTTTTGACCAAAAGGTGGCACTGGAGTTTTAAATTCATCTTAAATTCAGTTTCTTGAATCTTCGAAAATCACTTGTGTCACAGAGTTTCTTAAAGCAGCAACAAAATAACATCCTTAGAGCCAAGATAATGTGCAATTAACTCATCTGCTTATTTCACGCATGATAAGATTGTAGTCTACATGAAACAATGATTAGTTATTTCAATTTATAGTTGGGCGATTATACAGGGTGATTCAAAACTCAATTTTTGGCGATTCCAAGCAAAAAAGTTCATACGAACGTGGGTCCAAATTTGAGAGGTAACAGATATGAACAGAAATAAAATGTCGTCACTAAGATCAACAAGTTAATAAATCGGTTCTATCCATCAAATTTTAACAGTATACTTACCCTATTATTTCAACAAATTTCATCATCCTAGACATTATAGAACCTGAGTTATTAATTCGCTGATCTTGGTGGCGGCATTTTTATTTCTTTTCATATCTCAGTTATCATTCAAATTCGGATCGATGTTCATATGAACTTTTTTGCTTAGAATCACCTATACTACTTCCTTAAAAGTTTGTACGCTGAGTTTAGAATCATCCTGTAGCAAGACACAAAGCATAATACTTCTGTTGCCATGGATCACTCAAAACTATAAAAAGATCTCACAAAAACATTTATTTTTTAACAAAAGCTGAGGAAGAGAGGTTATTGTTAAAGATGATTGGCTGCATTGGGCATGTGACTATGTTTCATCTTCTGTAAACGGGAGTGGCCATGTGCCTTCCTATTATCGCCAGACTATATTTGTTTCTGGAAGAAGCACATTCTAACTGGCATTTCTCAATAAAAGGATTAATACAGTATCAAAACTTTCATTCTGTTCGACTTATCAAAATATGATAAGCATTCATTGCAAATAATCTTATTTAAATATTTTCTTATTCACAATAAATGGTTTTACTCATTAATACTTGTTTTGCAGATAACAACTATAATGTTCCTTCCATCTGGTCATGATGTACTTCTCAGATTGAAAATAATAGATTTTAGGGGATGGGCTACAAGATATTTTATAGGTACCTGATTGGTACATCAGGAATTTTGTATGTGGGATTATTTAAAGTATTAGCATTCTTGAACAATTATTTAATTGATAGTCTTTCAAAATCAGTTGCAGGTCTGTTATCAAATTTCAAAACATATTGACTGGCTGATTGCTTAAGACCAGACTAAAACAATACAATACGAGGTCTGTTCAAAAAATACGTAGACTGCTTGAATTGTGCCAGCCCTGTTGGTCCCAATCAAAATCGCTTGGTGTCGCTATCTTCTGACAGATCCGCTGATTACAAGGCAGTTTTTTGATTGCAAATATCAGTATTGGTTGATTAGCTATGCGGTTGCTTGTGAAGTGTGTTTTTTTCGTTTGGCGGATTTTTAGAATGAGTGACTTGAACGAGCAAAGAGTTGCTGTGAAATTTTGTGTTAAACTCGGAAAAACTCGGATCATGTCACGAGATTTTGACCGAAAAATTGAAGATGCACCGCGTTGCTGTGAAGTTTTTGGCCCATTCAGCCCTCAGAACTCGAGAGTTTTTGGCCAAACACTCGATCACTGTTCTTCCTCACCCACCCTACTCACCTGACCTCGCTCCTTGTGACATCTTCTTGTTTCTCAAACTCAAAAGACCTTTGAAAGGAAGGAGATTTGAGACGATTCCCGACATAAAGGCAAATGCGACAAAGGCGCTGAAGGACATCACAAAAGAAGCGTTCCAGGACTGTTTCCAAAAGTGGAAACACCGTTGGGATAAGTGTGTGCATCGGGGAGGAGAGTACTTTGAAGGGGATCCAGATGTGCAACTTCTGAATAAAGTATATTTTGTTTTATGACGTCAGTCTACGTATTTTTTGAACAGACCTCGTATATACGTAAACATTTTTTGTAAGAAGACAATAGAATTGTATGGAAACTTAATAATTGTCTGCTTACATTTGGGCAATGTTCCTCATCAAAACTGAAAAATTGTTTCTAACCCATCACTTTTTATTGAAGATACATGTATTTTGTTTAAAAAAAAGTTTAAGCAATTATTTTGAAACTCTTAATACAAGACAGTAAAACTCTTGATCAAATCAATACTTACGAGGAGCGGTCATAAAGTCATTACAACCAACATGAAAGAACGATTGCTTTTGAAAACGTGTGGTGCCACTGGGAAGCGACACCCCTCAAGCACTGGAGGATACAAAGCAGCATTTGGTGCAATACTGCTAAATGCCGCCAGAACTCGAAAGCAACATGGGGCAGCCTGTCGGAAAATTGCAGATGCGAGCCATGATGAGGTTCCTGCATTTGAAGGGGAACAACGTCAAACAAATCCACGAGGAACTAGTGGCCGTTTATGGTGACAATGCCCATCGTACGAGACAGTTGCCATGTGGCCTCAGCCGGACAAGCATCGAAGAGCCATAAATTGCGAACAAGTAGACAATCATGGGAGCGTACTACCAGGCCCTCCTGTGAAAGTTACGGGAGGCCATCAAGTCAAGGTGTCCAAAGGGGTCAGACTTCTGCATGAAAACGCGCCAGCACATTCCGTACGAGACCATGCGCGTTGTGGCAGAGCTGGGGTTCAAAATAGTGCCCTGTCTGCCTTATTCACTCAACCTTGCCCCAAGTGACTCCTTCCTCTTCACTCACCTATAGAACGCACTTCATGGACGGCATTTCCAAGATGATGACGTGGACATCCAGGTGGAGCAATTCCTCGACAGCCAAAAGGAGGACTTCTATAAAAGTGCATCTAGCAATTTGTCCATCGTTGGAAAAAGTGTGTGGCCCTGGGAGGTGCATATGTGGAGAAGGACTGACTTTACCACCGTACATCGTCGCCCCATCTGTCTTCTAGCTAATTATAATGACTTCATGGCCACCCCTGGTAGGCTTCCTCCATTTAAACAATTTGCGTAATATCGTTTTGATTTGATTAACCAATTCTTAATAGAAAATTAAATAAAAACTATATTATTTAAAAATCAATTACCAATTGTAAAGTTGTCATATATTTTTTCCACCACAGCCATTTGTGATATTTAGGACCCATTGCTGCAATTCCATAGTAAGTGTACATAAATACATGCACTAGAGAATTTAGCAGCCCAAAGAAAGTGCTGTGACCACCTAAAAATAAAAAAATAAAATATATTAACTTTCACATCTCCCTTAAAGTGTTATATTTAAAAATATTTCATAATATTTAACCCTTTCAAAAGCTATTACCAACAATTTTACACAAAAAGTTCTCTACAAAATTTTTACAAAACTAAATTCCCAAATTAACAATACTGCAAATAACAAAAGAAACAGAAAAGAAAATTCACGTGCTACATTCATTATTTGTGCCCCATTAGTCGATAAAACTAACTGTACTAATTATTTCAAATTTCCTACAGTAATTGATTTATTTTATTGGTTTATTAATCAGGAACTAATAAACATAGGAATGTCATCTAGATCTTACAATACACATTACAAAATGGAATTGCACTCAACAGGTGGCTACACTGCATTGAATACATCATTCCAAGATGGCACCTATCCTAAGCATTGATCAGAAAACACGCTTAGTAGAATGTTTTTCGAGTCAAAAACAATTGTGAAAGTAAAGAGAAAAAAGTGTTTAAAACAAAGAAAGCACCATCCAGCAGTGCAATAAGAACATTTGTGAAGCAATTTCAATCCACTGGACAGCTTGACGGTATGAAGGTTCGTGCAAGCGTAGTCAAGTCACCAACGAGAAATTCGGCCCGCAGACTGTCTGTGGAGACTAACATACCCTACATGACAGTATGGAGAATACTGCACAAAGATCTGCAGATGTATCCCTATAAAACGCATGTTATGCAGCAATTGACCCGCGTGTGCCATCAGAAACGTGTTGACTTTGCTAGACAGTTTGGGAACGCGATGGAGGTTGATGTTGAACTCCTGAACAAAGCGTTTAGTGGTTTAGTGAGGAAGCCTATTTTCATTTGAGTGGAGACGTACACTGGCAAAACATACGGTTTTGGGCGACAGAAAACCCCCACGAAATCCATGAGACCAGTCTTCATTCTCAGAAAGTCCTCGTCTGATGCGCCCTGTCCCATGTAGGCCTCATTGTCCCTTATTTTTTTGAAGGCTACATAACCGCACAGACTTACCTGGATACGCTCTGTACGTTCTTCCTTCCGGAGCTCCGTAGGCAGCGTACGGCACTGCGAAATCAGTGGTTCCAGCAGGATTGTGCTAGGCCCCATACCACAGACGAGTTTCCTGCATTTTCTCCATGGCAAATTCAACAAGGTCATCTCCAACCGTTTCCCAACCCCTTCAACCCCTGGCCACCAACCAGTCCTGACCTTAAGGAGAAGGTGTTCAGCACACAATCTCGCACCATGGAAGAGGTCCGCCAGGCAATCACCGAATCTTGTGGACTGGATGACAATGATATGCGAGGCACAGTGCTACAAAACTTCATTCTCAAGCTTCGTCATATTGTACAGATGAATGTAGCACACATCAAGCATGTTGTTCATCAGGTGTGAAATTCCAATGTGTAATGTGTATTGCAAGATCTATATGACATCCCTCAGTAATTATTAGTCCATCAGTAATAAACCATTAGAATTGTACGTAATTGACTGAATCACTCTGTAGTAAAACCCAACTTCATATTACAGAAAAAAATATATATGAATTATGACTGCCATTTTGTTTTTGGGTTTTCAATTTTAACACCAGTGTCAGGGCCATGAGAGTTTGGGTAAAGTTCTAGAAAAATAAAGTATGGGCATTCTTTTCCCTGTCACTTGCTGACAAACCTGCGTGACATGTTTTCAACATGTTTTTTCCTTTCCTAAAATAAAATGACAGGATGTTGTGCTGTCGAATGCTGAGGGGCCGTTAAAGGCAGATTATTTGCGACTCCTTCAGGATAATGAAACGAAGAACATAGAGCGATTTAGAATAAAATAGCTGCATAGAATTGGGCGGGGAAAAAAAAATCTGTGGCAACTGGATCAACGAGGCATATAGAACAAAATGCAAGAATAACATGAATGACCGTGAATAAATAATGTATGATTTTTATATGATATGAATCATTTGTCATTTTTTAAAATCGTTAGGCTGCTAGGATGCGTAAGATATTTTAGATATATTGAGAGCAGTTTTCATATTAAATCTAAAGTCCTTATCTGAATTTCATTTCCTATCATAATTAATTATGATCCTCAACTGATATGAACAATCGGTCAATTAAACAATATATCGATAACTTCAAATAACAAACTATGATTATTCAAACAGTTGAATGAAGTTAATATACAAGGGTGAATCAAAGAGTAAATTACACTCAGCACCATCTGTGGTCGTAGAGTGCCGACATCATTCGCTGTTTTTAAGGATGTTGCCTGTATGTCTATAATTCCAACGTGGCATGGTCCCACGTTTTCACACGTTTACTGCGTACGCAAGATTATTGTTGTCATGGCGCAGCAACTGGTTGTACTCTCCAAGTTGGAAGTTCGCAGAACAATCCTTTTTTTGTGGGCGAAAGGCTTAAATTGCACTGAAATCCATAAGGAAATTTGCAGTGTCTACAGGGATAATGTGATTTCTCATCCTGCAATTGCGAAATGGTGCCAGCAGTTTGAAAATGGGCGCTCAGATTTGACAGACGAATACCGCATAGGAAGACCATCCACGACCAACACTCCCAAGCACATTGCCCACGTTAATGAGATGATTCCGGACAATCGACGAATCAGAATTAAAGAGATCGCCAGAACGTTTAGCGTTTCTTATGGGAGTGTGCACTCGATTATTCATGACGAATGGAGTGGATTTTTACCACAGCAGCATGGAAGAAAAGTTAATCTCACGTTCAGACAAGTGTTTACAATTGTTGGGTGATAATGTAGAAAAGTGAAATTAACGGTACATGTTTTCTCAGAATGTGTCTATGGGATCTTCTTACATCTCTTTTTACTGTTTCAGAGTGTAACTTATATCTTATAACTTGCATCATAATGCTACATAGCGTTTTGCACAAAAATGGCTGCCGCCATGGAGTATATTAAAGATAGACCCCGAAACCTGCCGCCATACCTGAAGCCAATTGGGTAGCTCCGCCTCCCAGAACTGTCATGGCAGAAAATACATGGCTAAACACGAGGGTGGCTGATAATTCTTTCTGGAAAGCAATTCCTGATCCTTTTTTGTGTCTATTTGTACAGTTGTACACAGAACAAATTTGAAGAATGATTTTGAATTAATTATCCCTCGGGCCCGTCAAAAATAGAGCAGCCAGACAGCTAACTACTCCACAGCTCACTCCTGCCCAGAATTGTCATGGCTTCAATTGGCTTCACTTTGGTGGCAATGTTAACAATAGGATTTGGAATCTAAATATACGTCATTGATCCATACCTTATCTATCTAGAACTTCAGGTTTGGGTGGTGGTAGTACAGATTATTATATGAAGATTATAAATTTATATAAATTTTAAATTTAAAGATTAATTGAAAATCTTTAATTTCCTTCTTTTAAATAAAAACCTACCAAAAGTTTCTCAACCAGTATGTGGAGATGAGATCAATACTTGTTATGAAAATGAATGAGGGGGAGGGGGGATTCCAAAATCAACTTTAAGAAATACGCTGGAGAGAACATTGCTGATCCAATATAGTAAAAGTTGTAGGTCATCTAACCAAACAAGTTAGTAACCATCCAAGTATGTCCCATACATTTTTGGGGGGATAAAGGTTTGGCAAGCATGCTAGCCAGGAAAGTTCCTTCAAAGAATATTGAGTAGCACAGTCAGAAGGTGCATAGGAATGACAGCGGGAGTTGAATGAGTTATGTTGAATAATATTCCTTCCACAAACATTAAAGAAGAGTGAAAGTTGTAATTTATGTCATCACTGCCTTATAATGCTTAGATCTTGGTGTATACAGAATCTTCATTTGACTATGTTGCCAATATGGAAACTTCACCCATGGATTACAACAACATGTGCAACAGTCCTCTGAATGTTCAACTGCCTCTTGAAGGCAAACCATCTTGACTCCTTTTCAAACAGTTTTAAGTGAACAAAATGAGCACGTGTCGTATGATAAGTGCTTGAACAGTGGGCTTTTCACCAAATATACTCTTTCACAGCAGAATGGTATATACAGCAATTATATTTTGCAAAGAGCAATAATAGTTAACTTAAATCCCAAATTAAGATATATTGTGCCCTGAGGCGTGGGTGGGGTGGGGCCAGAAGGCACCTCAGTAACAACCCACACGAACAGGTGCGGGTTTTTAGAACTTGCACGGTTGATATGGTTATGAATAGAGGCGAGAGTAAATCATCAAATCTAATTTTATTCTTTTAAATAATCATAGCTTTAAGCACTAAATAATTAATCATCTAATTAAAGCTTGGGGCCCCAAAATTTAAACTTACAGTCTATCAAACAGTTCAAAACTCTTTAAACAAACTTATCAATGAATTAAAACAAACTCTGTGCTACAATAACAAGCCTTAGCTGACATGTAAAGAATTCTCATACTATTGTCTTCTTAGCAACATATTGTCCCGACACCATTAGCACAACAGATTGAATTCGAGAACGCGTCGTGCTCTCCTTTGATCAAAGTTTCTCCTAAGGTCAATATTCAGTACCGTAGGTTCGGAAATCGGGGAGAGAGCACTAACCCCGTTACAAAACAATGTGAAATGACACCTATGACAATTAAGACGCTATTAATCCACCCTCTGTGCGCTAATATACGTTCGAGACACAATTATCTTGCCTGACAATAATCTAACAGACCTTAGCATAACTTATGCGTCCATTTCTGATTAATTAAATTCTCATACTCAGCTACTAAATATATAATCCTAGATATAAATGTATTCCCATACATAAACAAAGAACAATTCACTAGTTCAAGTAAATAACTATAGTCTGTTTTAAAAAAAAAAAAAGTCACAGATCTCAGTTGGAGCTTAAAAATGAAAGTTACTATTATCAGAAGTGGCTCCCTGTCTTCTACGAGCACAAAATTCATTCTACACAATTACAAGCACTGAACAAATGAACTCCGGAAACAACGATTTCAAAATAAAATAATCTTATATCCTTTCTCAAACTATAAACAAAAACACACTGACACCAGTCACAATATAACATACATTTGTATGAATTTTTTCTAAACTGTGAGAATATAATAAATAAAAAATGCAGATAATTTTCCATTTAAAAAAAAGCTTAACATTTTTAAATTGTAAGAAAAGTTATAGCATTCAAGATTTATTATATTACTACTGGATGATAAATCATCCAGAAATCAATGCTCTGAAATTGGGTTCTTACCTGGAGTAAATCGAACCCCAAACCAAACACTCATGGGCATACAGCCATGATGAATGACATGCAAAAGGGTTACTTGGTTAAATTTCTTCCGTAAGACAAAGAAAAACTAAAATAGAACAAATTAAGCAACAATTTTAAATCGCATAAGTGATTAAGTTATTCAAATGAATAAATATAATTTTCATAATACAGGATGATTCAAAATGATGTCCGGCATTCCAAAATTTTACTATGCATTTATTTTATAACATATACTAACTAGACCGGGTTTAAAATACAGGAAAACTCAAATATTTTTAACCTTCCCGCAATCGGAGGCTGTGGTGGCGCTAGTGTCGTGGTAAAAGTAAAGATGGTGGCTGTGAATGAAAAGGCATATTGCGTCTTGGAGTAAGCAAAAACAAACTCTGTAATTTTAGTCCAGCAGGCATTTCGTAGACAATTTCATAAAGATTGCCCTACTGACAAAAGCATCCGTAAAGGGTACGATCAATTTCTGAAAACTGGATGTCTTTGTAAACGTGAAACCACGGGACTAGTAACAGCAGACATGCTGAAAGGAGTTTAGGATGAGATTGACTATCGTCTTGACATTGTCCGGGTGACTCGAGGGAGTCACATAGAACATTTGTAATGCTAGAATCAAAAAATATTTGAGTTTTCCCTGCATTTTAAACCCAGTCTGGTTAGTTTATGTTATAAAATAAATGCATAGTAAAATTTCGAAATGCCAGACATCATTTTGAATTACCCTGTATACAGATTAAAATTTCTGTTATGAGTAAAATTTTCGTCTCTCTAATCTATATAATCCAAACTAAAATTAAAATTTATTTTGTCATTCAGAATCTGAGAAAACAATGGGGGACTTGCATGAAGCAGTTTCAATAGCTTCTCCAGATGGCACATTCATACTATCAGTCAAGAGTAATCACTTACAAGGGACGTACACGTAAGTTTTCTGCATGCTTTCAGGTGAAGTGGATTCATGCATATTGTCGAGTAGTGGAAGAAAGAAGTCTTGAGCACAATAATACATATACACACATCCATAATATAACAATGATGCCTTGGTATGGCAATATGTGCTCAAAGATTTTTGTTTTCTCGGTTTATTTTGAAAGAAACAATATTTAGCATTTTCTTATTTTGCAAGAATCAATACTAGCCTTAGATAAGTAACATACAGTGGAACTCTGATATTAAGAATCGGCTGGGGGACAAAATTTTTTTTGTAATAGAGTTTTGTATTAACCAGGAAGAAAAAAAAATTTACACATTTACGCCTTTTTTGCTGGTAAATTATATTATTTGATTGTACAGTATACGCAGTAGCCTAATACAGTACAGAGTAATAAATTTTAATGAATGAAAATACTCTAAAATTGACATCTATTTTTTATGACTTTTAGTGATTTTCCTATTAATAAAGTCGTTAACTTTGAAATACAAATTAAATCTTCATCGCTAACTTCACTTTCAGTGAATAATAAAGTTTTTAATTTGCTGGAAAGATCGTTTAACTCTTTCGATAAAGAGCTTCTTGCTCCTGTTCGCCTACCTCGTCATCACTTTCCTCGGATCCACCATCTTGGTTTTCGCCAATCCGTTAATGGCTCCACCATTGGTTAAATCCAATGATGTAAACTGGGAAAAAAGACAAGTCTTTTTTTTTCAGTTTACATCATTGATTAAATCGCTATCAACGTCAACAAAATCTTTAAAATTAATTCCGAGTTTTTGACCACATCCACAGATGAGAAACGAATGTCATGCAAAAATTACGTGATGCCCTTTTTGCATTTTATCAATAGGGGTGATTAAAATTGTTTCAAGTATTGAAAAAAAAATTGTTTTTCAGGTGATTTTCGGATGAATTTTGCATACATTTTTTCGGAATATCCGAATTTGCAAAAAAAACCGTTTGTAATATTAGGGGAATATAACAAGAAAAATAGTCATTTGGGGTCGGGACTCGAAAAAATTTCATATTAAGCAAGTTTTCATATTAACGGTGTTCGTAATATCCAAGTTCTACTGTATTTCAATTTGGTGTGAATCTGTGAGGTACATATTCATGTAGTTCTCTTTTTAGCGGAAGATTTTATGTGCATCAGCATTTTAGCATCACATGACGTCGGTGATTTTTACTTATCTATTATTTTAGCAAAAAATAAAAAAATATATTTTTTGACCGAAGGAAATTTATTTCTAAAGTGAAGCTAAAAGTTCTTCTTTCAAATACAGAATTGTCATCAAATGGGATCCAACAAACATATCAAAAGTTAAACAATTTTTTAAGATTAATTTTTTTGAACATAAATTATCCTTAATTAAAGAACTTGTATATCATTACTATTTCTTTAATGTTTCAATGCCCAAAGAACAAATGTGGTCATATTATTGTTTATTTTTTAATTGTTGAATTTAACTGTTTTTAGAAAAAATACAAATTATAAAAAAGTAAAACGTTCTTATTAACTATTAATATTTAAGAAATTATCAAAAGTAAAAATGCTTTATTAATATTAATTTTTTTCAACAAATGTCGTATAAAAATGTTTAATTTTAAGTATTCTTAATTAAAGAAATTTTTATATTATTACTATTTATTTAAGTGATTTTATCAACAAGAAATGCCTTTTTTCTAGGGTCTTCAAAAAGATTAATTTTAAATGCAAGTTTTTCTTAATTAAGGAATATTTGCAATATTACTATTTAATTCTAAGTTTCAATAATCACAGCACAAACGCCGATTGCGGTCATACATTTTTAATTATTGATATTAATTTGCAATTGAATATTTTTAAAAGGGAAAAATACACATTAAAACAAGAAAATTAAATATAAATTTTTTTTTAAAAAAATAGGGTGCCTAGAAGGGTGGTGACAACCTATTCTGTAACCTTAAAGCGTGAACCGCCATTTTGAATTCATGGTCGTAAGTGACAACTAAGTAACTGTGCTAAATTCGTTATTTTAAAGAAATATATTGTCCCCTGAAGCTATGCAATTTTAAATTAAGCCTGTAGTTGTATGTACAACTACTTGATTGGTTTTATTTTATTTCTTTACATAAACATCACAGAAAAAAAATTACAAAAAAAAGGCACAAATTTCTTTTGTTTTTTGTTTTAATTTAATTAACACCAAAATTATTCCATATTTCGCCTTACAGGTTTTACTCCCACAATCAGGGTTTTTGGCTGGGTTGTTTCTTGATGAAATCTTAAGTCGAAAACAAGAACATATGAAGGGGATGGGGGGGTTATTCCCCTTCCGCAAAGTCGAGCTAAACAACCATGTCGATCGACAAGCAAGCTCCACGTACAACCCTATGAAAACGTGCAACTTTGCCCAAATTCTTATTGGCTCCATTAATATCCTCCTCTCAGATGTGTTCTTCTTCAAAAAAGCTTTGAAGCATATGAAACCATCTTTTATTCATCTCTGAATATTTTTAATGATCGTGCCTCCTAAATATTCAATGATGCAGTGTTCAGTACTTGTTAAATTCATTTTCGAAATAACTCTTATTCATCTTCTGTGGCCAGGATCTAACTTGTTTCTTTTTATTTGAATTACGCACAATTTCCTCTTTGCAGCGTTTGTAAGAAAGCGAAAAACATGGAGAAAGTAAGATTTCTATGAACAAAAAAGACTTCCACCTTTGTCATAATGATTGCTACATGCAGGTATAGGCTAAGAATAACTTAGGCTATGATGCTGGAACGAAACAACCAGGCATCGTTTGTGCTCGTTAAAATTCGATGTTAATAACTTATTTTAAAAGGTCAAACGATTAAATGTTCAGGAAAATAGACAAATAAAGAGAATTCTAACATTACCAAGAGAAACTGTTAATATCATACGAGTATTTGAGCAAAAAACATGGATTCTCCTATGCGTGGCTGAGCGCTTCCGGATTCAAAATGGCGGACGGAAATAGGAGTTGTCACCACCCTTCTCTGCACTTATCTTGGCATCCCATTTTAAAACACATTTTAACGCCATCTATTGGTAAAGTCTTGAAGAATATTCTTCATATAAAAATTAATTTAATTAATTGCCACTAATTGATTTAGTGGATTTTTTAATTGATTCATGTATTGTCATCAGGAATAAGTAAGTGTGCATGTATTGTTAACCATTCATATTTAGTTTTCAAAAGTAAAAATACTTTATTAAGATTAATTTTTTTCAACAAATATCTCAGAAAAAAAGGTTAAGTTTCCTCAATTAACAAAAAACTTTTATATTCTTTATTTATTCACAGTTTCAATGACCACATATTCCATAGCCTAAACGTGGCCATATTTTTTTTTAATTTTTAATTATATTAATGAAAACAATGGTGTTCATGTATATTATTGAAATTATAGTAATTTAATTTAGAGAAAATTTGCATTTGAAAAAGTTTTAAATGCAAAAGTAAAAAAGAAAAATACACTTTAAGGATGGGTAGAATTGCATTCGTTTATTCATTCAATGTGATTTTTGTTTTCACTGAGTCCCCACACTAGCCATTCAAAGTACCAGGTCACCGTAAAAGTTCTTTCTGCTTGAAACAGATGTCCCCATAGATGCTGCCAAGTTCTTAGTGAGAGCCTACAGTGGATTGCCTACAGCATCTGGCATTTAAGGTGTGAAATCAGTCATCCCAAGATGTGATGCAATGTATTGAAATGTCATCCAGAACCTGAAGATAATGCTTTTGAAATGTGCAGAGTTGCTTTTCTTCTATTTGAGCCTCCCTCAAGATATCCAAGAAATCTTCTCTTGTCACATCATCTAGATGAACAAGAGAGGCCATAATTTCTCCATAATGCTACCCATACAAGAAGTGGATTTCCCACATTTTCTCTCAGGGAAGAAACACTCTGCTCTCTTCTCCTTCCTCTCCAAGAAGAAGCTCATTTCTACGTAAAAATTCTGTCAGTAACTACACAGATGTCAAAAGAGACATTTATAGTGAAATAATGGAGGATGCACATTACCTGTACGAGGGAGGTCATGCCCAAAAAAACAAGAAATGTCGCTATGCCCCTTGTACAAACAATGTGTTGAACCATCTTTTTGTTTTCTGCATTATGTTCATAAAGCCTACTGTATTTCTCTGCAAAGTTTGATGAAATTTCGCAGACCAAAACAACCTAATCTTGTAAATCCCTTAATTTTTGAGGATGAGTGAAATTCAAAAAACATGTGAGACATTGTCCATTTGCTGGTTTTTGTAAATCGTAGGGAAATTCTTAAAATTTTTTAAATGCTTTAAAATCCTTACTTTCTCAATTAAAAGTACATGATATCGTCATCTTACTGTTTCAAAACTGAGAGAATTTCTTATGATTGTCAATCTTAACATGTGAACAATACCCTCGAATTTAATTTATTTTATAGTCGACTCATGTTATAACGAAGTTCACCAGAATCCATAACGAGTTATATGTGTAAGTCAATTTTTTAAAGCAAGAAAATACATTTTCCATCTTTGAATTCCTAGATCTTAGTTGAAATTTGAATTATTGCGGCTAAACGGTGATGAAATTATCAGTAATCGTACATAATCAAACAAATTTTATCGTAGATGATGTTTTCAACTGATCGAGATGATCTGTCAATATATAAACAAGCTGTCTAAAGACCTTTAAATTACAATCAAATTTCATTACCACGAACTAGTAAATGCATGCTATATCAGTTCGTAGCATGCGAAGTTTGTAGTATGCAGACCTGTTTACCACAAACTCTGTTCGTCTTAGTAAGGCTTGTTATGAGCAGCACACAAAATAGGGTGGTATTCTGCATACATGACGTACATAAATACTGTACATGGTTAGAAAAAGTGTGTAGAAATTATATTGATATAAATTTCTTTTGTTTTTAAATTACACGTCTATCGGGTGGTGCAAAAAAGATGTTAGAAAGTTTTTGTCTACTACGACATAATATGAGGTTATAGATTCTTGTTATCATATTTATGTTATAACAGACATCCTGAAATTTAACGCAGATGGTTTTCAAAGTGATTTCCATCTGCTGCAATAAGTGTGTAGAACGTTGAACTGAATTCAGTGACGACTCTCTGAAGAACATCACTTTCGACTGCAAGAATCTCTCTGGAAATGCAGTGTTCTCCCCAGAAAAATTTATCAGCATGGGTGGAAAGATAAAATAGCCGGGCGAACAAAAATTAAAAATAAATAAAATATTATGCAGCGGTATACAGTTTTTCGTGTACATGTATTCAGCCGGGCGGTCACCAAAATCAGCCAAGCGGCACGCCCTTGAAAAAGGCCTGGGGAGAACCCTGAAATGTAATGAGAATATAGGATATTCAGAACTGCAATACAGTATCACGAGGAAAATCATTTACGGCGTACGATTAAACCAAAGTAGACAAAAAACATTTTAACATCTTTTTTGCGCCAAACGGAATTCAGTTCAAGGCACTACACACAGATTGCAGCAGATGGAAATGACTTTGAAAATCTTCTGCATTAAATTTCAGGATGTCTGTTATAGCATAAATATGATAACAAGAATCTATAACCTCACATTATCTCGTAGTAGACAAAAACTTTCTAGCACCTTTTTTGCGCCACCAGGAACGTTAATTCCTTAATCCTGTACACTACATAACTATTGTATACCATGAACTTTGACCTGAAACTAGGTTCGACTTATCCAAGTTTTCATGAAAACAGAGTTTCTTTGTAGAGCTAGTAAAATTGCTTAAGAATAGTAGCCAGCCAACCAAACTAAGAAAATGAGTTCGAATTAGACGAGGATTCGTGGTAGACAAGTTTGCCGTAATGAGATATGACTGGATTTGATATAAATCGAAGAACAAACTGGCCATATTTGTCCGCATTCTCCCCCCCCCCCCCAACACCTCTCTCTTTATTTGACTTCCGAACAAATATCTTTCCAACATGTGCTTCTTTATCAGCATTTAATATTTCCACAAATATTTATTTAATGTTTTTTCAGTTTTTCAGCACATGATATTTTCTAGAAAAAATTTTTTCTTAGCATTGATCAATGATTGTAATCTGAAGAAGTTAATTTTTGCTTCCGCCAATGATGCTCTCTTTCCTTCCGGTTTCGATTACTAGCATTTCCACTCTATTATGGATTCTTATTGGTTGTTTTCAGGCAAACAATGACGTCATTTCCGTACTCTCGAAATCAGAGTACAATTTTTTCGTTGTTGTGTGAAATAAGTCTAATGGCATGTATTGTGAATTTTTTAATGTACGCCAAAATATCTCGATGTTGTTTTAGTTCGTTATATCAGGTGAAAAATCACTATACGTTCAATTATGTGCCATTGGAAAATAACTTTGTTTTACCCAATTTTTTCATTATAAGAGTTGTTTTTTCTTAACAAATTTGACGGAGCTATGAAAAGCTTTATTACAGTAATTTGGTTATAACCGATTTCATTATAACGCGAGTCGACTGTAGTTCTACTCTAATTCTATTTAAAAAAGGGAAGAAAAAAAAACAGTATTCCTTTAATATATTTATTGGAAATTTGTTATAAAAATGATAAAGTGTATTTATAATTTAATTATAATAAAGCAACTCTAGAGAGTGATTTGGTCATTGCAGACACTGCAGTGAATATCTTTCACTTTTTACTTTCGTGCAGGTGCTCGATGTGCAATCAAGAAGAGAACGATTCTGATTGGACCCTTTTTTTAACTCTGGTATGATTAAATCAGTTTAATCAGTGTCAAAAAAACCCTTAATATTTTAGCTAGTCATGCAGGTGTCTTTCTATTAGAGACATAAATTGCACTATTAATTTTTTTTTTCACGTATTTATGATTTTGGTTGAACACGCGTTTCTAATTTCCCTACTATCAATTAATAACTAATAATAATATATATTAGATGATTAAAAGCAAATCTATTAACAAACAATAATGATACTTACTGTGTCTGCAAATTCAATAAATTTAGAAAAATAATACCACCAACAAGCAGTAGCCATCTGTAAAATAAAATAAAAAATAAAAATATGTACATCATACATTAAGAAAAGGAAATGTTAAAAAAAAATTAAATAAGAAAATACTTGAAGAAATAGGCACTATTATTTAAGGTGCATGATGTGTGTATAAAAGCACCATACAATCAATATATATACCTAATATTACTTTTAAATGACTAATATTCAGAAACTTTTCCTTTCTCTGTAGAACATCACTGCTCTACAACAGTCAAATTTTCAGATTGTGACTATTTTCTTAAAAATTTAAAGTTCAATTTAAAAAAAAATACAGAGTGACAGGTTAGCAAACAGTTCGGACTGCGAACAAATTGGACAAGGAACGGACATAAATTAGGCTTATTACAACTCAGGTAGTCAGAAAATAATATCGGAACGGACAACTAGTCACAACTTGGCTCGAATGGGTTACCAAAGCCGAAGACCATCTCGGGTACCAATGCTCTCTGAGAAAAACGAAAAGGCATCCTTCCTGTGGGAACAGCCGCACAAGCATTGGAAAAAGTTTGCCTGCTGCATCAGAATTGATGGAAAACTTAGAATATGGCAAAAACAACATGAAGTCTTGGACCTGTCTTGTCTTGTGCAGAACTTTGCAAAGTGGTGGAGGCAAAGTAATGATGTTGGGAATGGTTTTTGATAAGAATTGGATCCTCTACTATCTGTAGACGGTCGTTTGAATGCCAAAGTATACATAAACATTGTTGAGAATCAAGTTCACTTCTTTTTTGGAAAGTTGACCTGCAATTTTTAGACTGAGGAATCATATGATTCTGTCGATATGGGTCAGGAAAAAACTCAAAAACTACTCAGATGAATTATACTAAGTTCTGGCGACTTATAAGAACTAATGTCTTCTCTAATCCCACAAAATTTCAAGTTTCTAGCTTTAATAGTTCCCGAGTAATTGGCTCATTGATCAGAACAATGGCGATCTCGATCATGGCTGATTGTCTCTGAGCCACAATTGCACCTTCTAGACAAAGAGTGTGGATCATTTTTCCAACAATTGAATACTCTGCATATTCCACTTTTGATAATCCATTATTCAATCCTGGCTCAAGCTAGATGAGCATCAACAATGACTCCCTTTTTAAAGTCAATTCTTTTCCCCCCGTGCTCATCAAGTTTCATGATTAAGACTTATCCAACTAAAATAGGTAACAAGTGCATCCTTAAGTCACACGATCTCAAACTATTGTGCATAAAAATGGAGGAAGACAATGCATAAAAGTTACCTATGTTTCATATCAGGCTCCAATAATGCATTGGCCAATAAATGTGCTCATAAGCTAACAAAAACTGAGTAAATTATAATGTATGAGGGTTGTTCAAGAATTTTTGCCTCCTGGCCCGTAATTTTTCATGATTGTTGTCAACGAGTATTGTATGGCATCCTTCACCTCGTCTTCAGAACGCAACTCATGTCCCGTAAGATGCTTTTTCTTCTTTGAGAAGTGGTGAAAGTTGCAAGGTGCAAAGTCTTTCATTTTTGAACTGCAGGTTTTCATCTTTGAACTGTAGGCCCTGCAACGCCTCTGGTGTGTGCTGATCATAATTGTGCTGCAGAAGAGGGTCCAAAGGTACCATTCAATCCTGGTGTCGACAACAATCCCAGAATTCCTCTCCGATGGGTTCACCCGACTAGTCATGCGTTGGCGCAATGCGTGGAAAGGGGTGGGGACAATGTCAAAAAGTGAATAGTGCTTACACAGAGGATAAATATAGGCATCAGATACAAAAAGAGTTACGGACCAGGAAGCAAAAATTATTGAACAACCCTCGTATAAATCCAAAATGTCACTTAATTTTTAAGCAACTCTTTAGGGCAAAACTCTTAAGCAATAAAAAGCCACTACAGTTGGTTCTTTTCAAAACCATTTAAAATTAAATTAAAATTTTTTATTAGCAGTAGAATTAAAAACTTCACAAGTGGTCAGAAATTTGCTGCTTACAAAGCATAGATGACCCATTTATCCAATCTTTTTACTTTTCCCAGTATGCTAAGATGGTTATGCACAGTTCCCTCTGTCACAGAGAGTTGTTTTGTTAATTCATAACGTGTGGTGTGGATTAGCTTCAATGAGTGCCCTTAGTCAAGGGATTCATCTCCATCCCAGATATTCAAAAGCCAAAAGTGAACTTTTCTTGTCGAAAAGGCATCCTATCCATATGCTTGATTTACATTTTGGCATGCCTCAGTGGCATTTTGATCCAATTTGAATTCATAAAGCGATGCTGTTCAAATTTTGACTTCAATAGTAACCATTGTAGACTCTTATGTACTGCTTATTACTACAATAAAAATATTTTAACATAACTCTTCCCTTGGGAATAGTTGTGAGGATACAAATCATAAAGGACAGAGCCATCTCTGTATCATTATTAAAGACCAGGGTGTGGTAATACGTAAGAACATTTTAAATGTCCTGAAATAGCAAAAAAAAAAAAAAAAAAAAAAAAAAAGTCTTTCTTCTTCTAAAGGTATCAGCAGCCTTCTAGCAAAGAAATTGGGATTTTTTTTCCAGAACTCAGAGCTGTTAACCAGAGGTTCAAATTCGCTACTATTAAACAATTTAGGCACATAGATCATATTTATGCCCCCATCCTTTCCAATTTCACATCTTAAATACATGTTTTTCATGTATAAAACAGATTACACATATTGTGTAATTTTCAGCTGTATTAAATACAATTTAAAATTTTAAGCTAATAGTTGACATAAACAAATTTCAAAAACTAATTGTGATATTTTATCTAAAGCAGGGATGCAAATTATGGTAGTTTTGAATTGTACTCGCCTGCTTGTAAATTACTACATGTAACCCACAAAATAAAAATTTGTTAAAAATCTTCTTGCATGTTAAAAATTTACTTGCCCACATTAGAAATTCACTAGCCTGAGGCAAGTGGTTATTTGCACCCCTGAACTAAAGTAATTCTTTTAAA
>JAHWFO010092776.1:7399339-7419312 GCA_023313115.1 Rhysida immarginata | reverse complement strand
AAAAAAAAAAAAAAAAAAAAAAAAAAAAAAAAAATGCTAGCAGATGTTTAATGTATTACAGCAAAACTCCTCAAATCCTTACTCAGCGGAATCCAGAGTAGATCAGGATTTCTCGATTTTCCAGATTTTTCGTCAAAAATGGCAGACAAGATGGCGGAAAAACAAAATGGTGGTTCCCTCTCCCCTGTGTACTAATATTTATCGCTTAATATAAGCAGACAAATGATTAATTTAGTGAATTAAATTAAGAATGTATTAATATATTGAAAGCATTATTTTATTTTATTTTATTTTTTTTTTTTTAGTTTGGACCAGATCAGACGTGAAATTGGCTCTAATGTGCTTTTTCCTTGGCTCCTGAATTCTACTTCCAGTTTCACAAAATGAAACTCTTTGCGATTACTGATCATGTATCTTTCATTTCACGACATTTAGGATAAAGTATACATTTTCAGGCAACGAGCGTGATACTCGTGGTTCCTGGTTCGAATCCAGGTCGTGAAATTTTCCTTCCATTTTTTCTAATAACAACATTTACTTATGTTTGAAGTATCACCTCTAGTTTCAATTTATAATTTCTTATGTGTGCTCATCAACTTTTCTGATGGTTTGGATAGGAGGACTTCCCGATCTCCGAGCTGGGTACCTATCCTATCACTGGGTCTCCATCTTGACTACCTGGTAGTCTTTAAGAACAATTGGTGATGGCATGGCTGAACTGTGTTTGCAATACCCAATTGGCATAGGCAACGCACCTGATACTCATGGTTCTTGGTTCAAATCCAGGTTATGGAATTTTTCCTTCCATTTTTTCTGATAATGTAATTTTCTTATGTTTGGAGTATCATCTCCAGTTTCCATTTCTAATTTTTTAAGTATACAAGTGGTTTGTTCAAAACTTTACAGAGAATTCACTTTTTTCTCAAATTTCTGTCTACTTGTCCATTGCAGAAGGAAGCTGGCACGATAGCGAATTTCGAAAGTAAAATGGCGACAGCCAATCGGAAGTGTGCGGCTTCTAAAAACTCGCTTGCAAACATTCATTTTCAAAACGAACATTGCCTCAACTGAAGATGACCACCTTTAAAAAGTCATTTACTGCTTTTAAAAATTCTCCCATCTGGCCGCCATTTATTGAAAGCTCACAAACAAATCGATTTTCAATTTAAGTGTTCGTGTTCACTTTCAATTTGCTCAATGGTAGCCATCCAAAGATTGTTGCAGTATTTTTTTTCATCATGTGAACATAAAATTAAAGTTGAAAAATGTAATAAAAAATGTAATGGATAAAAAGTGAATTCTCTATGCAGTTTCGAATGTATAGCAAGTCTGCATTCATCGTAAATGTCGAGATGAAAAAAATAAATGGTCAAAAATCACGAAGGAATTGATTACAGCATCTCTCCCCTTCTGAATGGTTGTCACCATTTTGCTTAGAAATTTTGCTAATGCACTAGCTTTGGCAGTGAAAAAGTGGATGGAAATTCGAAAAATGTGAATTCCCTGTAAAGTTTCGAACCTGCAACATGTATACATAAATCGTAAATGTCGTGAGATTAAAAATAAACGGTCAAAAATTTCTATGAAAAGCAGTTTGAAAATTTTTTGAAAACCGTAAGTAGAATTCAGGAGCCAAGCCAAACAGTCTGGATTTCTGGAAATTCCGGTTTTTAGGAGTCCGGATTTGAGGACATTGACTGTATACTGTTTTACTTGATGCAGCATATTTAAATATTATTTTCATTAACACTTACTCTCATTGCCTTCGGTGATGTTGAAAAATCCACAGGTTGGCATCTATAATTATAACCAGTTCCCCATCCTGATATCCATAACTGAAATATAAAGAACAAGATCCTTGCAATAATTGTAATCAAGAAAAGTACATTCATTAACAATTATAAATATAGATTCTAAATATATTTACCTCCCAAAACAGCCAAGCACTTACTAAAACCATAAAAAAATTATAAGCTACTAATGTTTTTCTAAGTTCCACAGGCTCATGGTTCTTCATGATCCTTGGACCTAAACTTGTAACTACATATATATATAAAAGGCAGACTAAAAGCGTCGGCAATGGACTGTCCATCATAAACCAACCATCCACCCTTGTATCTGTAATAGAGAAGGAAAACACAAACTTATAAATAAGCTACAACAATAAAACTATGTACGTATATACGAGGGGCGATTGATAAATAAGGTCTCCATGGCTGTAACTTTTTTATTTGTTAACCGATTTTCAAAATTCTTTTTGTATCTTATACTCACATTTGTCTTCTATGTAATGCACTATTCACTTTTCAACATAGCCCCCATCCTTTTCCACGCATTGCGCCAACGCGTGACTAGTTGAGTGAACCCGTCGGAGAAGAATTCTGGAGTTGTTGTCGACACCAGGATTGAATGGCAGCTTTGGACCCTCTTCTGTAGTACGATAACGCCCGCCCGCACACGAGTCACCACACACCAGAGGCGTTGCAGTGCCTACAGTTCAAAGATGAAAAATTGCAGTTCAAAATTGGAAAGACTTTGCACATTGCGACTTTCACCACTTCCCAAAGAAGAAAGAGCCCCTTAAGGTACACGAGTTAGTTCTGACGGCGAGGTAAACGCTGCCATTCAATCCTGGTGTCGACAACAACTTCGAATTCCTCTCCAACAGGTTCACCCAACTAGTCACGCGTTAGCGCAATGCTTGGAAATGAATGGGGACTATGTCGAAAAGTGAACAGTGCATTACATAGAGGACAAATGTGAGTATAAGTACAAAAAGAATTTTGAAAATTGGTTAACAAATAAAAAAGTTACAGCCATGGAGACCTTATTTATCAACCGCCCCTCGTAGTAATGAATAAAACCAATAATAAAGACAAAGATGAAGTAGATAAAGAAGAAAACTTAAATACATACATGTACCACATTCAATCAAATTATGCAATAAACTCAATTATACAAAATCCCTAAACACTACACAACAAAGTTGTGCAAATAATCAGTTGTAATACGAGAAAAATAAATGTTGTATATGAGAAAAATAAATGTCCTTCCAACACAATTTTAAGTTTACGAGACAGATGTTGCTTTGGTTTTGAGCTTTATCATGTTGTTCAAGTTCTCTTTTCCCTCTTGGACTTTCAGTGAAAGTTATCAATCTCTAATCAGTAATGGAAAATTTCCCGTAAGTCAACAGTTATTTTTGAAAATTTTGTTTTTAGACGTTATGCATAGCCTTTTTTAAAAAATTAGTTTTCTCTATGAAATGATAGAGAAACCAAAAGACTGCACAGTCGGATAATACAAGAGCCATCGCAGAAATTTATACTGAACAATCAGTATATATGCACCATCAATTTTAATATCGTCATACTGCAGACATACTGGTTTTCATACAGCCAAGAACCATGCTCTGCTCACCAATCGTAAAAGTAAATCTTTAGAAAAACTGTTTTTTGTAATTTTCCAACATGGTTATGGGTCTACTGGTTATCGTATCCCCACAGGAAAAGTTACATGGCATTACGTTTGGACTGGAGTGGCGAGTGATTAACTGGTTTCCACATCAAACCATTTCCAGTCTATCAAACATTGGATTGGTTTCATTTAGAAATAGGCACACGTCATGGTGCCAAATGCACAGTGGTTCAAATTAACCATTGTCAGACTGCATGAGCAACTCATAATGGAGATACCACAAGAGGTGTAGAGGGCCATGATTTTCAAAGGGTATAAAAAAACTTAAATTCAAATGAGTGCTATAGAGGATTATGAGATGAAAATTTGAGAGAAGTGTTCCCAGATAATTTTCCATTGAAAAAACAGGTCACAAACTGATATTGGACATTTGGAAGGAAGTGAAAGTCTCTGAAAGACAGTGCCCACAGTGGACATTTTCATGATGCAGTCATTCCGGAAAATATTACACGTGTAGAAAACATGGTAAAGACAGACCTGCATTTTATGTAGAGACTGCATGAAAACCGTCCAAAAATTTGTTTTAAGTTCAATTCAGTTTCCCTCAGAGTAATTTGTTTTGCTGCAATATAGTGCATCAACTCTATCAAAAATTCCCAAAAAAGTTTTGTATAGAGCAGTCCAAGGAGTGGATGCATAAGGGAGACACTCTGCTGAAGAAACTAAAAAGAGTTTTGAAGTGCTGGAAAGGTTATGTTTGCTAGCTTCTTCTCTTACATTAGTCATGTGGCAATCATTCCTCTGCAAAATAGCTAAAACTGTCACTGCAAAGTGTTTCACAAGTGCCGCAAAACCAGAGAAAAAAGCACCCACTGGATTTCAAAGTTTGTTGTGGCAAAAGGATAACTTTCCTGCCAATTGGGCAGTTCAGACTGCGGAATTTTTTGCAGATCAGCTTGTCTCCAGATTATGTGTGTTTCCTCATGAAAAATGAGCTTCATGCGATTTTCTTGTATGAGTATGTCATAGATGCATATAAGGACATTATTTTGGGTGCCTCCTGAGTACACTAGGAGTAAGTCTTTTTGATTGCTTTAAACGGATGAATCTGTGCATAGCTTACAATGGCTATAAAAAAGATAGCTTTGAAAAAAATTTATAAAAATTTTAGTTCTAAACTTCTTGTGTTGTCCATGGCTACAAACTTCTGCACTGCCCCTTGTAGCAATATTAAGTAAGAGAATTAAATCTTTCAAAATGCTTTGGCTACAACCATGTACGCTTTCCATTCAAGGCAGCGGAAACGTGACGTAACTTTTCTTTTTGCCAGACCGTGCAATCAAAGCGTATTTTCATATCTGCCATAACACAGACCTGTGAATCAACATGGCCTACTTTATCTTATTCAAGAAGGTAAGTATTCCATGGAATCAGTTGAGCATTTACATTTTCAGCACTACCTGTTTTAAATGACTCCCAAACCTCTAACATCTTTCTCAGCTCTAAGGAGCTGATAAGTACCCCACCCGGTGAAGACACCACCATCGACTGATTCGCGAGTCTATTATGACAGATACAAGAACACATTATGAATGGTCTTACAGTCATTCAGGGTAACTTTGCACCATTCAATAAGAAAAAGATTTAACCCCTTCCCCCTCCCCAATGACTTTCCTTCCCCACTGAAAAAAAGGATACTATGGAAAAAATAATTACAGGGCTATTCTAACTCACAATGGATTGGCTCGCTGACTGATGGAGTTAAGCAACTGGCTCGCTGGGTGGGACAGCTATTAGGGGACTTTAGTCTGACTCATTTGCAGAGTGACCAGTGCTGGATGTCTAGCAGCTGGTGATAGCCACTGGTTTGTTCGTCCGTCAGCAGCTCTTCCATCATGAACTCCCCATGCTTCGGAGGGCACGTTAAGCCGTCGGTCCCAGCTGCTACTGTCATCTCGTAGCAGTCGTTAGTTCCTGGGATGGTGCAAAACTCCCTGGAAGGAGTAAGTGCCGCAGATTATCGTTCTGTGATAATCTACCCACTGTACAAGATGAAGATGAACCCACAATGGAGGGGAAGGGGGTTAATTCAAGGATGGTTCAAAGTTATCCTGATTGACTGTAATACGTTCGCAATTTGTCTGATTCCGCCCCACAATCTATCACTTGAAAAAACACTTGCATCACTTCCACTGCAGTGAACGGAAAGTGTACGCTGTTACTCTGTACGTAGTCACAATATTCAGAATATTTGAAAACAAAATATAAAAAGCAAAATTAATTTCATTACTCTGATAAAACATATAGTAAAAAATTTACTTTATATACTATGAGGCATGTCCAGAAAGAAATGTTACAACGGCTAGTATTCTTTCAAAAAATTTTTTTTGACAAAATAGCCACTACAACTTATTTTGTGGTACAGGATTTATTTTTTGACACATTTGCTGCCATTACCCAAACGCTTGTTAACTGTAGATACTAGCTACTGTATCCCACAATCGCAGAAACAACATTTCAGCCTCGTACTTGATCTCTTCATCCCCGTGGAAGTGTAATCCAGTAAGATGTTTCTTCAGGTTAAGAAACAAGTGCAGAAGTTCAGCAGAGACCACAGATGACCTACCGCTTCTGTGTTCATCATGAACATCAGTCCTGCCTCTAGAGAATTCACAACACCTCTTCATTCATGATGTCGACTCATGATGTTCCTATAAATGAGAACAAGTGCTTTGTGAATATCCACTGGCGAAAAAAAAATCTGACGAAGCACACCACATTTTGCGGGATTCTGAATCGGTACCAGCCATTGTATACATGTGTTACTCAAACTAGATTCCACTTAGCAGTGAGAAACAGCTGCAAGAAGGAAGTGGAAGGCTAACAGTTAAAGCCAGTATAGCCAACATATGCACTGATATATTACTTGTCAGTCTACAGCAGATATAATCTTACTTTCCGGATATACCTTGTATCTTTTAGAAAAATGTGGTCAGAACAGAAATATAGATCATTTCTTCTATTAGAACAGAAACTAAGAAAAATATCTATTACAATTTCATTTGTCTATCTTGTATTTTTGCCAAAGTTCAGCAAAGGAATTACTAATTCTGATTTTTAACATGGCCATTTTTAAAAAAAATTTTTCTTAATCAATATTGTTTCTGGGGCCCTTTCAATAGAGGTGCTAACTACCTAATTTTAATAACCATCCTGATATTTTTTATAAACATTATAAAAAATGGCATGTTTTTTCTTCTTCTTGAATACCCAGCTACTTTTGCATCCTATTCAGGTAATAAGAATTTCTGGATAGAACAACATTTCCTTAATTTAACAAATATTAATGAAAGAATTAGTATGCAAAATTTTGAAATTTTGAAAACAAGAGACCCTTTTATTTTCCCCCCCTTTAGAAAATGGAAACTCTAGAAACTGTAAGCTTCGATGAGAAACTGATTTCATGTTCTATGATGATGTTATATGTTTCATGTTATCATCAACTGTCAGTGTTATCAGAGATCAGTAAATAACAGCAGTTTGTTGAATAAAAGAAGTCTATAGCGGAAAGTCTTGGTAAAGAGGCAACTGCGTTTGGAAGAAAAATATAAATAGAACATGGTCTTCTCATCTCTGAAAGAGTCACTTTTTGTACTCTACCCAACAAAAGAAAAACTGGGCATGTCCAAATAAATGTCCATGAAAGTTTATTACTGATTACAGTTCCTTGACCATTATTGATGTTCCCTTTTAAGATGGGAATTTTTTTGATATGAAAACTCAGTTTTGAGCTCATATTTCTATATTTGTTTTCTTAAGGATATAGATATTTACTATCGCATCATGTAAAAACTGCACGATGTGATACAAAAAAAAACTGGACATTGTTATAAAAAAAATAAATTAATTAAAAAAATATATATATATATTACAAAAGTAAAATATTTCAGAAAAATGAATCGATGTGCATATCTGGCATCTAAAGTTTCAATTTTTTTTTTTTTGTTATGATTCATTTCACTGAAGTAATTTCTAACCATTGTATTTTAACCATGGACTGACTTCATTAGAAAATGCTAAACACGTAAAACATTCAAAACTAGTGAGCAAAAATAAAAATTAAAAAAAAAATAAAATAGAATTAGATATCTGCAGATATTTAAAGCGGCAGAATTAATTTTTCAAATGAAAACAAATTTGTTCACCAGAAACACACTAGTGCAGAATTTCACCTAGTCAATTTTTTTTTTCTTTTTGCTCTCTAGTATATTTACAGAGGTCTGCAATTTGGCAACAGTTGCAGCAAGTTTTTGACTGTAGCGCTCGAATTTTCAGAGTAATTAATTGCCACTTATCAGGATAATAGTACAACAACAATGTACATATTAATGCTAATAAATGCTGTATAATAAACAATAAGCATGATTATTAGTATATTTTAGATTTTTTTTTTCTTTTTAATAAAACTAACTTTTACAAAAAAAGAAATGAAAAAATAAATCTTACGGCTTTATAGAATAAATTAAATCGTGTTATTTTCATTTATACAATCATCTTGAACTTGGAAAAATTTTTAAAACATTACAGCAAATTTCATATCTAAAATTTTCTGATAACAATTTACCATGACAACAAAACTTAACAATAAGTGACATTATGGTCAATAAAGAAAAAGTGCACTGTCAAGAGATTTAAAAAAAAAAAGGGAAAAAGAAGAGAAAAAAAAATGTCCTTTAAGGATGCAGTCAACAACAAGATTTAAGAAATTGTTTTTAAATTTTCATTTGCTATCTAATAAAGATTTAATATAAATAATTATTAATTCCTCTATACCTACTAACTTATGACTAATAATATATTACAAATATACATGAAAAAAAATTAAAATTGATAAATTTTATTTGTAACCTTGAATTAAATGTAATTCATGCAATTATGGCTAACTCTAACACAAGTGTCCTTGCTTACAGCGATATCCATCGTGTTTCTTATTTATTCATACGAAGATTTCTACTCTAATTAATGTTTAATGGTAAACGATTGCCAATACTTATTTTTATATAGCAACATAACCTATATTGCGATGGTATCAATTGGAATATATTAAACCAAATGGGTAATCTTTCACTGCTTTGTCAACAATGCCATCGTTCAAGAGAATTAAAATCCCATTAATTAATTGCGATTAACCTTTTTATTGCGATGCTTGAATATGTAAATTCGAAGTTTTATTTTTAAATCCTTTTGTTGTTGTTGTGGCATTTCAAAATAAAAAATATGTATTCACCCATTAATTAATCTAATTGTTTCAGGGATTAGATTATAAATCGAGATGAAATGTTTCATCTTTTTCGCATTTTCTGCAATTTAAAATGCGGGAAATTTTCGAGCGAATTTTTATTGATAACTGTTTTTTGTTTATTTCTTGTTTCCTTTTCCGTTGTTAAATTGATTGTTAAAACTTTTAAAAATTAAACCGCTAATATTTAATGTACTAAGTGCTTTTAATTCTAAGAGTTTTCTTGGAGTAATATTTATTATAAAGTTAAAGGAGTTTTAATTTTAAAAATATACTCGAACTATGTTATCTGCGTTTTAACGAGGTTGCAGCGATCTTCCAGAAATATGACAAATGTTTTAAGCCAACAGCTTGAAACTATTTTTATGGCAAAAATCTGCATTTTGTAACATTTTACGGATTTTATACACATTTTATATAGATTTAATTGTAGTGTATAGTGAAAAAGTTACTGTGTTAGGAGTTTAAACATTCCTCTATAGTTACAACTGATGTTCTTCCTTAAAAACCCAACCTGCCATGCTCGGGGGGAAACCCAACCTGCCATGCTTCGTAACAAGCTGGCAAAAAAAATGTCAAAACCATTCTCTGCATTTTTAAAATTGTATGCATAGCAAAAAAAAAAATCGTTTCCAGGCAGGCGAATTCGGCTCTCAGCAATTCATTGCTAAAAATAAAATGCGGATAATCGGTAAAGTTGGCATTTTGAATCCAATCATAGGAATAAAATGACAACCAATTGTTCAATTAGAGGTCGTTTTATATTTGTTTGATTTATTGTATTTAATCGTAATAACATTTATTTTTTTTTTCCCTTTCTACAGCAACACGCGTTTTTCAATTTCCGATTTTTTATAGGCTATATCTATTCGGCGATCATTTATTTAAGCTAAAATATTTTACACGCAACCACATAGAACACCAACACCACAACACACTGGGATCACGCCCTTTATTAAATTTGCCGGTTTAGGCTTATTCCCCAGCAGACGGGAGAAAACGTTCCCGCTGATTGTCTTAATAGGATCAACAATTTATATCATTTAGACACTGTACAATGAGGTTTTTCATGCAATAATTAAAACTTACCTCTTAATTCCATCGTATTGTTATAAAACTCGATAGCTCTTGCCGCTAAGTGCTCCATGGTTAAAGATGATTTAGAAACACCAGTGCGCACCTAGAGACAAAACAGAAAAGCATCTCAGCACATGGCAGGAAAAAGGCAGTGGACAATCCCTTTTGGCGCGCTTCGCAAAATGCCAAGTTTATAATAAGGGACACCTGTTCATGTTTTTAAAAATAAGAATAACGAATAAATTAAATTGTAATCACAGTACCAATAAACATAAAATAAACGCTTAGAGCTACTCGATAAATTTTTAGGTCAATTTTCTGAGCTGATCGACTCTAGGGATTCGTTGGAAGACACTGGAACAAATTTATAATGGATCATGACTTTAATTTATTCTACCTGCCTGTGACGTTGAAAACAGTGGGATGTTCTCTTTCGTTCGTTTAGACTACGTCACGATAATGCTTAATTAACATAGACGGCAAGAGATAAATAAAAGAAACGAGCAAATTGTTCATCGTTGTTTACAAACGGAAATTAACCTGGCGCGCAAATAAGTTACTTTGACCATTCTTGGGAATTCCTTTTTCTTTCTTTTTTTTTTTTCAATAAACATTTAATTTTTTCATAAAATGTATTGCGAAAAAATTTTAACCTTCATTTAGTCTGTCTGTTATGCAATAACTTTCTCAATGAAAACGATCATTTCGTATTGTTTTTAAATAGCTTTCCAGATTGTATTTGGTTTGGTTGCGCTTACTTTTTTTTTGTAAGTTTTGAAAATTTGTAAGTTTCAAAAAAAATTATTAATAAAAAATTTAAATAGGCTTTTATATGACCAAAAAAAAAAAAAAAAAATTAAATACTGTATATAATTTAGACGTTAAGAGAGCTTTACGAACATGAATGAAATATAGGAAACTCTTGACGCCGTTTGGCTACCCGCGCAAAGTTTGATTTACTTTCATTTACAGTTGCATTTCTCTGGCATTTTCCATCAATTGCCTAATTACTTTTTTCGAATGGCTTTCGTAACTGAAATTCCGGCTCATCCTTTTAAATCTGATTAGCTCTTCCCTATTTATAAACTTATATAAGTAAAAGCGAATAGCCTAAAAAATTTTAAACGAAAACGATCAAATTGCTTTGCATTTTTATAACTTAATTTTTTTGTAATGTTTTATCTTTATCATATCCGGCTTAATTGGGCAACTTTAATAGCATCAATTTTTTAAAAATTTTAGTATGAAAAATTTTGTCTTACTAACCTATAATTTTATGATATTCGATATAATTCGGCATTTTAATAAACCCATCCTTTTTTTTTTTTTTAATTATATCGTTTCATTAATTATATCGGTCTAGCTTACTGGGAATTTATCGGCTGAAAGTTTTACTTAAATCGTACAGAATTGCATCTTAAACGTCTTGATAAAGTATGAAAATTAAAAAAAGAATTTGTGCAGGATTTGCCATTTAAATTAACATGCATTCTTGACATTTCATTACAACGCAGATTACGAATTAAGATCTGTCCAGAAGTTAGAAATATTGATTCACTGAGTAAGAAAGTCGTCCGACTCAAGTGTACGTTTAACAGCAATCGATCAAAAAAAGTATGCAAAGAAATATTTATCATAGAAATCAAATCAAATACCGAGCACTAGAAAATTTGCCATTCGTTGATTTTGAAATTTCGTCGTAGCCAAAATTTTAATCTGCATGCATATATTTGTGTGTGCGCAGGCGAGTGTGGTTTTACTTGCCCAGGTTTTCTTGCATCAATAAGAAATGAAACAAAAGAAGCATTTTTAAATTTCTTTCCTTGTTACCGAATAAAAATAAAAGTATACCTGGGATGGGAATTCTGGTTTTACGTTATTTCACATGCCATAAATAAGTCAATGACATTAAGAATCTGAGACAGGTAATATATACTGTATTCAATGAAACGTATTCGATTTACGATGGCCCTGACACAATGATATACATAAAACTGCCATTATGCATCCAAATTATGTTGAATATAAAATGACGATTCTCAGGCTGAAGTTGATGGTGGATGACCCCCAGCATTCAAATGAATTTCAATATAAAAGAAGCCTGGATTACATTGTAAAATAAAGTCAATAATAAACAATGGAATGAAAAAAGAAAGCAAAACTTTAGTTCTTGATGTCAGTGTAGATAGGCAATTCTGAAAACTGGGAATGACACAATTTCAATTCATCAAGTACATACTAGAACACTGTCTCTGCACATACTTTGCGATCATTGATGTTATCAGGAATTCTTCTTGGGGGTGGGGGAGGAGTGAATTATACCGAATAAATGATCTCAGAAGAGATGGGACAGCCATACGTGTACAGATATAAATATCTTACCTTGTAGAGAGTAAATGTCCCATTGCCACTCTGTATGCTTAACATTTATAGTATTAAACCAGTCACACGCAAATTAAAGACAACATTAATATTATTTGATCCTAGTTTTTAAAACATAGGATCCTAAAAAGAAGAATTTGAAGAATGATTCTTTCAGATCTCATTATTTTTTAAGAAATCAGAAAATTATGAGAGAAAACGCTGGAGACTTATTTAAAGATTTATTCTTAACATTGCCGTATAAAAGTTTTATTTATCTGGATATGATTTAAATTTATGGGACAAAGATTCTGAATTGCCTTTTAAGTAATTTGATTGTACTTCAGTTCAACTTACTAACATTTATAATTATTGCATTATATGAATCAAAAATAGTAAAAGAACGATAAGGATTGAAAATTAAGTGCGTTAATAGTCTCATGCTTTAGAGGCAAAATAAATAAAAGTTCCGCTATATCCCTATAAACAGCAATATATGAGTTTATTTTTATAAAATAAATAATGAATTAATTTTTATAAAAAAAAATCCCTAAAGCCTTTATTTTTTCTTTTTCTTTTCCTATTATTTTTTTATTCCACTTAAAACTAAAATAATTTTAAAACTACTGAGTTTATGTTTTACAGAGGTTCCTTGCTTTATAACAACAATGTATTTCAACACTTAAAAAGTATTTTATTATATAAAAACCGTTATATGTCAAAAAGCGTGTTTAACCTATTCAAAACTTCTCTAAATCTGTAAACCGTAACTAATCTCTGGACACGCAACAAAAATCAAGCAGCAGATGCGCGATAAAATTTCTTTCAAAAATATTAAAATAATTTTTACTGTGCATTACAATAAAAAAAATCATAGACGGGAAAGATATTTCCATCTTCCTGTATAATGAACAAACGCTGTTAGCGATGTTGCGTAATCTCGAATGGCCAATTAGCAAACACACTCGCTTCTGGCACTCTTTACATAATGAGCACTTTGATTTTATTTCAAACGAAACAGAATGAGAGTAATTTGTGGAAAGCAAAATTTAATACTTGCGAGCTCTGGAAATAACTTTACAGACAAAAATGTAATCAAAATAAAAGCGGCAGTGGAATTTTGAATAGCGGCACCTGTCTCTGCAGTGATTTCTTATACGTGAGGCAGGATAAGGAAGTGGTATTAATTATATGTACCTTCTTATAAAAGTAATTCTGTATTCATATTTATTTAGAGTTTATAATCAAAAATACTGTTTCTCAATATACGAAAGGAAGTCGGTAAGTAAATTACAAATGGATATAGAAATGAAACAAATAAGAGTACTGACTTGAAAAGTCTGTACATAATAATCTCCCTGGACACAATGAGACACATCTCCCATCGTTTCATAAGCTCCTCAAAACCAGTAGCATAAAATTCTTTGGGGTGCTGTCTGAACCAGGTGGTGAATTCCCTTTGCACAGCTTCATCGCCGGGAAAGTGATGCTCACAGTCTTCTGGGATCACTAGGGCATATTGCTTACCACATTCCGACAGCGAGGGTAAACAGTAAATGCCGACTCCTACTGCAATATCCTTATGAGACTTCGTAAAGTCATTCGATGGAAGCGACCAAAACTCCTCATCAAAGGCGTTGTGTTGTTATTACATGATAACGCGCGTTCCCATATTGCCAACAAGACAACTGAGATGCTGTGAAAGTTCAACTGGGGGTATAGCCTTTCCCTTGTTCCAAGCGACTTCCATTTGTTCGGCTCCAAACTGTACAAAGAGAATTCACCGCCTGGTTCAGACAACAGCCCAAAGAATTTTATGCTGCTGATTTTGAGGAGCTTGTGAAACGATGGAACAAGTAATTGTATAATGTGGAGAAATGAAAGTAGTTTTCAAAACAGTACTCTTATTTGCTTCATTTCTACAGGGTGATTCAAAACTCAACGTACAAACTTTTAGGAGTGGTGGTTCTAAGCGGAAAAAAAAAAATCATATGAACATGGTTCCGAATTTGAACGGTAACTGAGATATGAACAAAAATATAAAAATGCCGCCACCAAGATCAACAAGCTAATAACTCAGGTTCTATAACATCTGGGTTGATGAAATTTGGGAAAATAATAGGGTACATACAACTGTGTGTACCCTTAAAATTTGATCGAATTCCAACTAGTGGTTTCCGAGTTACGCATTCAACATCGTAACACGTGCTCACATATGAATACTAACCAGTACTAAAAGTCAATAAAATTACGTATTGTTTAAAACTACATCTATTTCATTCAAGTTAATAAATAGTTAAAAGCTGCTGGCACGGGAAGGGTTCAGGAATGTAGTTTTATTCGTTTCCAAGCAAAGACGAAAACGAAGGGAAAATGGATCAGAGCTCTCTCAGGCGAAAAGGGTGGAAGCCGAACAAATATTGAATCCTCCTCAAACAGGATCCGAGATTCTATTATTTTCTAACTTTAGCTGATTGTCATGCTTTAAATTCTCATTTAAAGCCTCGTAATAATCATTCATGATAATTCAGACTGTTTTAAAGCTTAAACAAGCCCAAGACAACACCAAGTCGCTTCTAGTAATCAAGCTTTTTTGCCACTCGCTGGGACACGTGACGTCACTTGATGACGTCGGTGCCGTCCCTCTATATGTTTTTTACTTTAATTAATTCCGTTACTACCACATATTTTTTGAGAAGAAAAAATATATTAAAAATATCTGATGATATGAAGCTAAAAAGAAATAAAAAAGAAAAACCCAAAACAATGATATCAAAAATATATCACTCTCCGCCCCACCCCCCTCACTTAACTCTGCACATGAAGCAGTGTTTTAAAACGAAAAAAAAAATGCTTACATTAATCAAGAGATACGAGTAAACTGATTCCCTAATCCTCAAGTGATGCTGCTCACCTTGTGAATCATGTTTATTAGATTCATACCCCCACCCATGTTCAGTTCTAATTTTTGTTCTTTTATAGCCTTAATCCCCAACATAATAAAAATCGTCTCCTTCAGTTATCTGCACAAGTCTCTGGCTAAAAATTTGTACATATGGTTTATACTCGCAGATAAATTTGACGAATGAGGCTTTTCCGTGTTCATTCTGAAGTTACAGATGTACGTGTAATTTATTTTAAGTCCTAAAGTATATTATTTACCATGTGGAGAAAAAAGCTGCACATGGCAAATTGCTTCATTTGTACGTATCAATTCGGTAAGAAGGTTTTTGGTTTATATTAAAGACATTTTTTTAAAATTTAATACTGCTAATTTTCAACATTGCTGTTTCATATAAACATGTATTTCATAAGAATACGGGAGGTCACAAAGTGTGAATAGAAGGGAAGTAAAATTTTATTTGTGGAAATGTGAGAAATGTAGAATTCAATTTATTAATGGTCTCTGGTAGAAATGTGTATTCGCTTTATTTTTTAGTGTAATTCATAATTCCCTAACTAGTAGAAACATTTAATAATTTGTTTACAACAATATTATTTTAAAATTGACTTTATATTTAAACGTAAAAAAAAACACAATATTAATATGCAAAATTGTCTGCGTTATTATTATACCAAATATGTGTTTAACCCATTCTGATAACTTGACATAGAAAAACAATTAAAAATAACAAACAAACAAATATTATTGACTTGGAATAGAGTCCAGTTGCTTAATTATTGATAGGAAGGAAAAACAAGGACTGAAAATCCAATTGAAAAAATATAAACCAGTCAGACAGATTTCACATGTGCGTTCTTTTATTTTCAAACCAATTTAAAAAAACAACTAATTTTTTTAAAATTATATACAGCCTATTAGAAAATAACAACAACAAAAATGTCCTACAATTATTATTATTAATCAATTGATGAAAAAAAAAACCCAGAACAAACAACAAGATAAAGAGGAATGAGATCCAATTCCATTAAGTGGAATTAAATTTTACATAATCAATTTTTAACATAAGATTATTGAAAGAATCCTACATCTATATAATATTAACGGATTATTTTTGAAAAAGAAAGTTAAGAGTTTTTATTTCCAATTAAGCTTACTATATTGTTAACAAACAAAACTTGTCTCGAAATTATATAGATTCATTATAGATGTATAATCCTTTTAAAAAGAAAAAAGAAAAAGCCAAAAGATTTCATTACATCTCTGTTTTACGTTTATTTCGTAATATTTGAATATTACGGTTTTGAATATTTAAGTTTGTGTGTTGGATTAGAATTTTTTTTAGAGGATTAGCTGTGAGATTATATTAAAAAATAAACCTATTACCATCAGATTAAATTAATAATTATTTTATTGTTCAACTAATAAATAGAATTAAGATGGTTACTTGAAATATTCGCTGTTGCAACATTTGCTTTTTTGTTTGAGGCTGAATTAAATTATTTATTTTCTCGATTTGTTTTGAAAGCTTAAATTGGGAAATGAGATACATCAAAGAAAACACCAGGAATAAAAATATAATCGGAAGAGAAACAAGTTTTTATAATCCACAGTTTATTTTGAAAAACGAATCTTTAATAACTTAAATTATATATCAATTTAAATGAGAAATAAAATTAATTCATAAAGATTTTGTTAATTAAAACTTCACTTAGCTTAATATTATTTTTCACATTAATAAAATTGTAGGCAATATAATAACATTTATTTGTCGTTATTATTTATTTCGTTCTACACTTTAATCACATTTTCCTTTAGATACATAATCACTATTCGTTGAATGTATAGGATGAAACTGCATCCAGAATAAGCTATAATATCTGAAGGGTCATAAAACCTTATATAAATTTGACATCAACACAGAGGCTAAATCGGTCATGTATGTCACGTATCACGGCGTCAATAAGTCGTAAATATCAAAGTAAAATACAAGGAAAGGTATTGTTTGAAAAAATAACAATAGTGGGCTAGGCCTTGAGGAAAGAAAAGATGGCGAGATTGGATTTCTATTTTCTTTCCCTTCCTAATCGAATTTTGATTGATGATGAACATCAGTGTTATGTTGGCTCGTTCAAATACCATCGTTAAGAGCAACGAGAAATTTCTTCGGAAAGGAAGTAAATCTCAAAACGCTAGGATTTATCCATTGAAATCCGGTCTATCGAGGGAAATTATCTATTGAACGCTAAACAATCGTAGGCAAGCACAATGGGACCGTATTCATATAAGGTTTTTTTTTCCCTTAATGTATTATCGTAGCTTATAGAAAAAGGTCGTTCAACTCAAGTAACCAATAAGGTACTTAAAATGTTTATGAAAACAGAGATCATTTTAATTATTAGCAATAATAATAATAGTCTTTCGATTAGTAATAACCATTTCAAATTTTTGAAAATTCGGTAAATGAATATAAGCATACGATAAATTTTTGTCAAAACTAATCGTTCATTAATCAGTACAACGACTTTATTTTATTGTCTAAAAATAATTTCTTTTGTCTCCATTAAATCTTGTTAAACCTGTTACCAAATGAGTCAGCGCAATGTTTTCTGCTCCAGAAAGTTAGTTCTAGTTTCTCAAAAACTGAAATGCCTTATTTGTATTATTTGTATTTGTTTTACGCACGCCGCAACTTTTGCACTCTTATTCCTAAACATTTTTCATCAGGCATTCATTTAAAATTAATATGATGCTTGATGACTCATGATTTCTTTTAAACAGACAAAGCAGCTAATTAAGAAAATTCTTGCTTCCTCTCAGATGACCTTTAAAAAGAACGCACAAAGAATGGTTTTAAAACTTGTAACTTTGTACAAAAAAAAAAAAGTCGATGATATACATTTCCGGCATGATAAATTTAAACAATATAGAGAAATATGATAATTTATCTTGTTATCAATGTCACGATTTGATATTTGAATTTACAGTACATGTATATTCAAATCATCGAAGAAAACTCAATCTGAAAGTTCTAAGAATTCCTTATAAAATCTCTTCAAGGACTGTTATAATCATACAATGTGAATTACAATCACAATCACACTTTATAATGTGAATAATTTTCATTGTGTATGTGCGCGAAATCTGAGGAACGAATACGAGCACGCAGGAGAAACGAACTGCGAGAGAAAGGAAATGTATTTAGCTATTAATTCCCCGTCGTTTATTGATAACATCTAACGTTTGCAGGTGGTGCATTGAAGTTATGATGTTATGTTGAATTTAAAAAAATCTGAAGAGGAAAAATTTGCTTGTGGAAGTTGAAATAAAGCCGCGCAATTTGCTGTTCGGTCGCCGCTCTAAAGAAGGAAAATAATACACCGGAAACTACCACACTAATTTTTTCTTCCTGTACTATATTCAGTAAATGTACACCATTTAATAAATGCACCTTTTACTAAAAAAAAATGTCACACGCAAAAATAAATACTTTCAAAAGCTACAATTTACATAAAAGATCGGCTAGCTACTAGCTATTTCTGAATATTTAGTTCCTTATATGATTTAAATCGCGATTTACCAAGCCTAATAAAAAACGGAAGTCTTGTATATTGAAGTTAATTTCCGGGTTCGTTTACATTGGAAACAAACGACGGCAACTTCGTAGGAGAGGTGTAGGCAGAGAAAAGGGTTTCACTACATCTAACCCCGTAAGTCATGCTAATTATGATCGTAGAAATTGGCCACTCCCAGACACTTCCGTTCATGTACGGAAGCCTCAAAATTAAGCGTTAGTTATTATGTGCAATAATTAAAATATTTAATGCTACATGTATCCTGAAAGTGATTGCAGTGCAAACAATGCTGCCTTTTACGAATATTCATTTAAGGATATTATTTTAAACATTTCGATATTCCATATAGACACGCTGAATTTCTAGAATACTGCAAAATTTTAATTATGGTAGTTTTCATTTCTACAACATTTTTTTTTCTTCTTAATTTCATTGTTGCACTTGAATTTACTGTCCTCATTATTAGATTAATGTTTTGATCATCAAGTAATCACAATCGTTCTTTTCATTCATCGGCCCATGCAAGATCGGACACACCTTTCCTAATTTTAAAGATGACGTTATCGCAAAAGGGTAAAGATCATTTTCTATAGGTCAAGTGATTTTAATGCATAAGGGAAAAGCCGAGGCTGAGAAAATGCATTCTAATGAATGGAATTTTGTGAAAATACTTATAATGGACATAAATTTTGCGGAATTTTGTCCTCGACTGAGCAACACAGAACTGGCTTTATTGCAACACTCCCAACTGCTTCGAAACAAATGATTATTATAATCTTTTCATACGTAATTACAAATTGCTTAATGAATCATAACCAATTTTACGTAAAATAATTTCTACGGAGAAAAAAAAAATCAACAGATGCTTAATTTTCTTGCAGTTCTCAATTTTTACTTTTTGTCTTTTTTCCTAACCACTCAGCGTCCAGCTTAAAAATTTTTTTGCCAGCGAGAAGAAAACTGCCATCTATCGATTAAATCGAAAAATTTTGTTTGATATTTGATGAACGAAAAATATTTCTCACTAATTAATACTAGCAGGGATGGATGAAAGTAGTTAACGCCACCCATCCCTGATAGTAGTTAACGCCAAGGCATGGGCATCCCTTAAAAGGATGGTCCGCAAGTTGGTGGACTGATGAACTGACACCAAAATATTTGTTAAAATGTTTTTTTTTTGTTTTTTTTTTTAGTCATTTATTTTGTCAAATTTCTCTATAAAGGTTTTCGAGGTTTAAGCAGTTTCACATTATAATTATATTTGACTGAACTCTCAAAATGGTACAGTATACCAATTATAAGCGATTTCAGTGGCGGCTCATAAATGAAATTGGAAGTGGGG
>JAHWFO010092776.1:7381065-7399239 GCA_023313115.1 Rhysida immarginata | reverse complement strand
ATTGCTGCTTCAGAAAATAGGTTTTTTTTTTCACGAACTAAGGGATGGCTACTAACATTAAGCTTATGGATTATATCATGTACAAATATAAAGAAGGAATTAAAGAAAAAACGAGAAAATTAAATTAAATTTTTTTTTATAAAAACACACTTTAACGCCATCTATTGGTGAAGTCTTGAACGTTATTCTTCATATAAAAATTATTTAGTGGATTTTTTAATTGATTCATGTATTGTCATCAGGAGTAAGTAAGTGTGCAAAATTTCAAGTCAATCGGTTAATAGGAAGTAACTTTAATATCGATTACAAAATTCCACCCATACAAACAAGACACTGTCGGACAAAGCAAGTAGAATAAAGTGCGTTAAAAAGGACTCATTATATTGAATATTATCGATAATATCGAGTGAAAATTGGGAGTATTAAGGGGTGCTGAGTTCCCACAATGACTGATTTGCACAAGCCACCATTGAGTAATTTGGCGCTAGGCATTGATTGATTTCGATAATGTGATTAGCATTTTGTGTGGAGGCCAAGACAGTAAGTTCCGATTTAGTCGAAAGGTTCACTAACAACTACTAGTTGTGTGCTTTTTCCTTTTTATTGTTATGGTATTATTTCATTTATGAAATCATTTCGATATATCTTTGTTTATATTCGCCTACATTCGGTTAGCTTTCACTTTACATGAAACTCTGTAAATGTTAATGCATTTAGGCTGTGTTGTGATATTTTAATTTAAAAATCTAATTTTAATTTTTCCATAACAATATTAGAATCTGTCCATAAGCAGAACAGCTGGGCGTGTCTACTTGAAATCGAAGATTTAATTATTAAACACCATTGCAAAGGAAAACTGACCAAGTCTAATAATTGCACATAGAAATTTAATTGGGCATGCAGGTTTTTTCGGGATTTTATTCTTCGTTGGATAGATTATAATATCCATTGTTCTCTATGATCTTCTTGATGAAGTTTGACATAATTATCACGAGTTTCACAATTTATTTTGATGTCTTCATCCCTCTGCTATATTCTTATTAGTTCTGCTAAGAAGGGAGTATTAGTGATGAATTTTAAATACATACAAATGAAATAATAAATCAGACATTAACAGACAGCAAAACAGCTAATGAGATGCTGGCACGTCTGAGGGATCCTTTTTAAACATCCCAGCCACTTTTTGTTAAAGAGAGTACTATAACCATAGCTAGCATAAAAACACCAATGCATTGCAAACCAATTAACAATCTTAGTTTGTCACCAGTAAGATATGGAAACTACAAAAATGTACGAATACTTAAGTGTAATAATTTGGACGTCAGTAAATAATCATACTATTCAGTCAGTAGATATTTTAATATTACCAGCAGAATATCTTTTTTAATATTAAGAAAATCATAATTTATTTTTAGCTAAATATATATAAATAATGAAAAAATACCCGGAGATATGGCGTAAAAAACCCCTCCTAGTTATAATTAAGACCCCTCCTATATTTAATTCCAGTAATAATTAAATATAGGTATATATTTATTTGCTCATAAACATCTAAACAAATTTTGCGACCAATTAGTTCAGGCGCACATTGAGTAGCCAATTTATTTTAGGAATGCCTGTTTATTTTTATTGTGTTATATCCCTCTAGTCATGGGCAGAGCCAGGATGTATGTAAGGGGACAGGATACTCACTTATTCTTCTAGTGTTGGGGAGAGGGAAAGTCAAGCATATATGTGAGAAATTACGAAGCAGAAGTTTACCAAATACCAGCGCCATCTTTGTAGAATAAAGCCAATACCAACTTTCCCCGTATTTCTATTATTAATTAAGTATTGTATATACGCTTACTTTATTTAGAGGGGGACTGACCCCCCCCCCCGCCCCCGGCTACGTCTATGCCTCTAGTCACCATTACTGCTGGGATTCGTTGGGGATGGACAACAGAAGTTTCTGTACACAATTCAGGTGTTTTACCCCATTGGAAATTGGTGATTTCGAAGGATATGGTCTTGTCGTCCTCATCCCACAGATGATCGATCGAATTCAGATCTGGAAATTGCGATGGTATGAAAGAAAATCGATTAGTTGTCATTGTTAATGAATGAATCAGACACTAATCGAGTCTTATGGCATGAAGCATTATCCTGATGAAAATGCCCTTGTCGGTACTTATGAACGGGTGAACAGGTCCGTAAAAACGTTCTGTGTTTGTTCTATGGAGACCAATGGACCTAGCGTTTGATGAAATCATTCCCCATACAATGATAGATCCTCCAACTTTCCATCATCTTGCTTGCGCCATACCCTGACTCTGCCGTCCACATATTTCAATTGGAATCCGAGATTCTTCGAATCATAAAATGTTCTTCACAATAAGATGCCGGCATTCATACGCCCACTGGAAGGGAACTTCCCTATGTTTGGCCAAAAGAACTGACATTCAACTGTGAATATCCATTCTGCCTGATGCCTAGCGTTCAGAGACGTTTTTTTGCATTCCCTCATTGTACGTGGCTATTACTTGTTGCATATTTGTTTGATTTTACCACCATGCTCATTTTTTTATAGAAGCGTGTCATCGAGCATTTGTTTCCAACCACACGCTTCTCTTCGGCTCCATATTGCTTCCCATTTTCGATACATTTTAGCAACTATTGTTTGAGAAATCAAAAAATGATAACAGTTTCGAAGATGCTAACTCGCGCAAAGTATTCAGAATAACTGATCACATAATCAAATCCAACGATCAGAGATTTCTGTCGCTTGATATTATCGGGCTAATCCAATTTCTGGAAAGTAGAATCCTAATAAATTGTATAGAATTTATTATACAGGGTGAATACAAAAGTCTGAACCCCCTTTTATTTTTTGAACCGAAGCACATAAGTCAAGTTCGATGAATCCAATGAATAGGAAGTTGTGGGTGGCCTATCCCATGGTGCACTTTTCATCATCCCCAATATGCAAATTAGGACACATTCAAAATTTATCTCAAAAACCGTACGGGATAGAGAAAAAAACCCAATTGCAAACTTGTTCAGCATAAAAAAACAAACAAAACAAAAAACAATCATCCAAATCGGACCAACCAATCACCCACAATCACGTGGTGAACTGTTCGTAGCTTACAGTCACACTGCACAAACAAGTCACTTCAAACAGTTTAAAAAAAAAAGTTAATCAACAAAATGCTCGATGTGACGACCGTGGGCACCATAACACATTTAGGCACGGAACCTAACTGACGCCAAAACATCGGCAGGCATGGCTGGTGTCACTCTTCGGCACGCTTCCTGGATTCATTGAAGCAGATCCTCCAGTGAGGCGGGCTGCGTAGCATAAACCTTGTCCTTCAGGTATCCCACACAAGAAAAAGTCAAGTGGTGTAAAATCAGGGGAGCGGAGTGGCCAACGAACTGGTCCTTCTCGGCCAATCCATTGTTGTCCAAACATCTCACTTAGACGCTCGCGAACGACCAACCCGTAATGTGGAGGAGCTCCATCATGCTGAAACCACGTGCTCTGATACGAGGCCAATGGCAAATTGTCAATGAAGTCTGTGACTACCACGTTGAGAATTTCAGCCCGGTAGCGTTCTGCAGTCAGTGTTCCATCGTAAAAATACGGTCCAACCACAGTGTCATTGTACAATCCACACCACACATTGATTCTCCAGTTCACTTGATGAGTTGCTTCTCGCAGACATCGTGGGTTTTCGTCTGCCCAATGATGATGGTTGTGCCTGTTCCATCCCTGGTGAACTGGGCTTCATCTGTCCACAACACCTCATGAATGAAGTTTGGATTGTCATCCAGGCAGATAAGTAACCAGTTGCAGAAGGCGGCCCTAGCAACATAATCCAATGGCAGTAACTCCTGGTGACAATGAGTATGGTATGGGTGAAAATGATGTGCGTGTAGAATGTTGAGAACAGTTCTCTGATGGCACCCAACATCTGCAGCAATTGTTCTGCTGCTTGTGTGGTGATTTGCAGCAACTGCAGCCAGAACTAGTGTTGTTGTATCCTCGTCGCCTTGTGCCCTTGGTCGTCCTCGTTCTGCATTGACATTCCCTGTAGCCTCAAAAATCTATGAATAATGTGACGCATTGTTTGACGAGATGGATGGCGTTCGTTAGGGTATCTGTCTCGATACAACCTAACTGCAGCATGTAGGTTTCTCCTTGCCTCTCCGAAGCAGAAGATCATGTCGACCATTTCCGGAACAGTGTAGCTTGCCATCCTGGAATTGTTCTGTCTTCTGTGTGCTGAAACATGCCTTTTATTTGCTTTTCCGTATGAAAGTGAATGTGAGTATGGTAATTTATGTTAATTTTTTGATTTGCATGCTTTACATGGTGGAAATATCAACATTCAGTTTTCCTTGTGCCGTGTGACTGTTTGTAAGCTACAAACAGTTCACCACGTGATTGTGGGTGATTGGTTGGTCCGATTTGGATGATTTTTTTTGTTTTGTTTGTTTTTTTATGCTGAACAAGTTTGCAATTGGGTTTTTTTCTCTATCCCTAACGGTTTTTGAGATAAATTTTGAATGTGTCCTAATTTGCATATTTGGGATGACGAAAAGTGCACCATGGGATAGGCCACCCACAACTTCCTATTCATTGGATTCATCAAAATTGGCATATCTGCTTCGGTTCAAAAAATAAAAGGGGGGTTCAGACTTTTGTATTCACCCTGTATAGATATGGATATTATGAATTACAAGTAATAACCTAAAAGTAATTATTACGAATTTTGTATTGTGTGGTACGGGTGAAGCTCAATGAGGGGGGGGGGGTGACAAAACTTTTGTTGATGTCGCAGCGCTATGGGCTGTATCAAAACAGTTACCATCCAGTTATGTTCCACGCGGGTTATGATCCTGAAAAATACCACTGAAGCCATATAACAAAGAACAAAATAATATGTTTGGGCCATATTTTCTCCTCGAAACTCTTGTATGGTAGAGTTTAGATTAGATCTAATAATCCAGCACAATACTGGATTAACAATGAACATGTTTTGACTAGAACTTTTGAAATGAAATTCTTAAGCATGACAAAATGCAAGTTCGTTTAATGGAAATCCGAGCATGTAATGGAAAGTGAAACGGCAACTAAACTCTCAAAATAATGACGCGACAATCGAGCAGCTGGACACTAGCGAGAAGGTAGAGTAAAAAAAGAGTAAAGAGTGAGTTAATAACGGGAATCCGGAAGAAAGAGAGAGCCTCTAGCTCTATTAATAGGTGCAAGATTAGCATGTTTCACATTTTCGTTATGTTTACTGCTGACATAGCTGTTTCAAGCCAAATGGTGGCGTTACTGTCTATTATGATTCCAACGATGGGCAAATATTGTCACTATTCACGTGGATTTCAACTACCATAGAGCACTTCTTAGATCACGAAGTTTAAAGGTGAAATTTGTGCTAATCATTGTGTCTTGAAAAATGATCAGAACATTCTCTTGATAGCAATATATACGTCTATCACCAAATCAGGTAATTCTCAAAAGTCTTATTTATCCATAAATTCCCACCAAGTCATACTGTGGAAAGTGCATATGCACTTGGAAGGGATTTATATTAAAATACTAATGATTTTAAGTGACAATTTCAATTTTATTATTCCAGAAGCACAGTTACGGAGTGAATTTTTAGACACAAATTTGAAAATAAATAAATAATCCAACAGTGTCGCCCACGAAATCTGTGGTTATAATTGACACATTTTCTACAGGTTAGTCCAGTGGGTTGAGTTTACGACTCCCATTTTCGTCAACCAAAGCTATAAATTATTAACTTATTTGAACAAAGTAAGCTGCAATTGATATCTTAATGACGTAGAATATTCGTTCGTGCAACATCTTTTCATCACTGCATCACAATGACAGAAAATTTTTATCCTTAGGAACTGAATATTATGTGTAGTTTTATTGTCATTCGCCAGCAACATTACTCACATCAAGATGTGTTAAAGATTGTCAGTAAAGTCTGGACCAGACAACTGTCATTACGCTATCAATTGTAGCTAAATTTCAAATAAGTTAATTTACTTAAGAACTTAGTCTAACAAAATATGACAACGTTTTCTTTTACATGGTATTAACACCAGGTATAATGTTGATGTTAATTTTTGTGGGAATTAACGCGTTTTTTTATGTATCAAATTTTAAGTATGATGTTGTGTTTGTTAAATAATTCAAACAATGTTAATGTTAAATTTTCTAAAATTAATATACCTTTAGCGTTATAAGATAAACAGTCTTAGATTGATAACTCCCATTTTCTTTACAGAAGGTAGAACGAAAAGAAAATAAATAATTAGGCTATACTAATAAAAGAACAAGAACTGCACGTGACAGCGCTTTTGGTGGAAAACATGGCATTCATTCCCTATTCTTCCTATATTGTCGATCTTTCTCTTTGAGAAATTCTTTTAAATTTTCACCTAATATGTTTCAGTTCTAAAGCGCGTGCGACCATGCACATTTTTTATCCAATTTCATAATTTTTTTTAAATTTCGGCAGCCTAAGTGAACCAAGGCATATGGAAAATCGATTATTCAAAATTTAAAATTTAAAATAAAGAATATATAATTCAAAATATAATATTGCTTAAATAAAAATTCCTAAATACTGATTTGTTTCCGGTATATCCTCAGATGTCATTTCAGAGAAACTGTCGTATTCTATTTAATATTACATATTACAATTAAGCGTTAAAAACTTAACATTTTTTACCCTTTGAGAAATTTTATTACTCTTAGCCTTTTTACTATTGTGCTTTTGTAAACGTAGAAGCACACGAAATTATAAGAAATGAGGCAAATGTGGAGTTACTTTCTTTTGAAATTATTAATAACATACCAAAAACCTGATTATCTGAAAGAATTTAAATTAAAATTTATGGAAGAAGCAGTTGAATTAAGAGATTTTCTTTAAATACTTTAAATATTGGTGCCTTCTCGACTAATGAAAGCTTCCAAATATGACAATATAGAAGTTCTTGCGAATTATATTTTCCGCTGGTTTGTGCACTCTAAAATTTCAATTGAACTAGTTAGTAGTAAATTGAGTTTAAAGTAAATGAATATCTCATAATATTCTACACAGAAGCATAGCCAATTCTTCAGCAGAGAAAAATCGACTATTTTTTTTTTTTTTGAAAACTATTAAATGAATGTATATCACAAAGTATCAACCTATGTAAAAGTACTGTTTGTCAGAAACGAAGAAGCACTTAAATGTGTGTTTAATTCGTATTTTGGTACGTTTAATATTAGCATATTGCCCATCATTCTGCAAAACTTTTTTCCCCTTTAATTATAGAGAATTAAATTGCTGCAAGGACTTTTGAAAAAAAAAATAAGGGAGTAAAAAACCCACCCACCCATTAAATGCAATTTCAAATGCTTTTCCGGAAATGGTTCAATTTTTTTTCCTTCCTAATTTTAATGGATTGTAACCCGTGAGGACACGTTGTAAACAAGTCAGCTTTCACAACTATTGCCGTCAGCAACAGCACGAAATATAATCAGACCCTAATATTATTATAGTTTAAATTATTTCCATATATTGAGCGCTTTAGCATATTAAAATATTTTATTAAAACATTAATAAAAATTTATTAATGAAATCAAAATCTTTTTAAAATTGGTTCTAGGCTAAAAAAAAACAAAAAAAAAAACAACAACCTAACATTTATAGAGCTACAGTAGATGCTATTAACATACGATTGCAAATAACATATGTACATATTTCTGAATTGACATTCACACACTTATCATTACAAATATATATGAATTAAATGGCGCTTCGAGAAAGTATGGAAAAAAATTAAAATTCAAGTTTCCGTGTTTGAAATACTTCTCATGAGGAAAGATCAATTTTTCAACTCTTTCGATTAAATTAAAATAGCCACGTTACCTTAGTTATCTTTCAAGGTTATGAGTTTCTTTATAATAAGAGTGCCAATTTTTAAAAAATATTTCGTATTCCTATAAGAAACAACAAGTTTTTCATTATTTATGAAAGTAATTTTTATGTCTAAAATTTTAATATATAAACAGGGTCAGTTTTAATTTTTTTTTAATGTAAACTATTTTAGCATATCAACAGGTTATTTTATCATATCATATCAATAGTTATAATTTATAAACTTCCTAATATATCACTGTAGATTTTATAAAATGATCCGTTTTCTTTCTGCTAGATATGAACTAGTCTGCAAAAATATAGATTAAATGAATTAATTTTATGTCCTAAACACAGGGGAATCGCGTGTTATACAGGATACATCACATTGTAAGACATCTCAGAACATATAAAAACAAAGTTAAGGAAAATGATAAACATGGTAAATTAAAATTGGAAATCGACATTAAGAAGGAGCAGAAATCAGATGCCACATGGAGTTATACGTTTGTATTACTTCACTCATTTTTCTCTGAACTTTGGTAATAGTTGTGGCAATATTAATAATGAATAGGTAATATACCAATAGATTCTTTGAATTTGAGGGTCGTTTTTCTTTCCTAATTTTATTTCAAATTTTATTTTTTAAATATTTATATTAAACAATGCTAGTTAGCGCAATTTTAATAGTGAAGCACATTAGAATTTCATTTTTATGCAGTTAAGCAATCTAAGAAGAATATTTACAATTTAACCTCCCCCCCCCCCCCATCGGCTTTTTAAACATTTCTTAAAATCTTGAGATATCCGTGTTTTGGTGCATTTCTTTTCTGCTTGACTCACAACAGGGAAAAAAATTTTTTTATCAATTTTTTAAAAATTTCTTTTTGCCCCTACTGCTTTTCAACCGGACTTCACTGATTCAAATCTTCTTCCCTCGGTCTGATTCTGTCACGATCTTTCAACAGAAAAGCAACATAAATAATCCATCTTTCAATTGGAGTTTTCTTTTATTACATGAAATGTAATTTTGTAATCACGGGAATATTTTTGGATTCAATATTTTTAAAAGTAAACTTTATCTATAAAGAATAATATTATTGGGTGAAAAATTGAAAATGCGGCATTCGTACATTAAACATGCAGCAAATACGTTGAATTATAAGAAAAATTGCAATTGTATATGAAATACTTATTGGAAAAGATTATTGTTCTGAAATGTCTTATTTTCCCGCCAAAAACGCTTTTTTTAATGTTTCAATTATTATAAGTTATAAAATTTCTTAACCATGACTGTCATAAACAGATTTCAACTTATAGTTTAATAAAACCACATATCATCTGATTAACAGCCGGGATCGAGCATGATCAGCAAGGAGGATGAAAAATTTTAAATGTCATCCTAGAGCGTCTTACCCACTGAATCATTGGTGTCCATTTAAATTAAAGACTGGAGATTTCTGAGAGCGGCTGAATTTTGGCTATTTGTCCAAGAAAAAGTATTGCGTAAGTAAGCAAAGCCTCTTTTTAAAATCTGGCGAGGAAAATTGGCCTCAAATTTTAGACAATATTCGCGTCGAGATCACCACACCCATCCAATGAATTAAAATTTTTTGGAACAATAGAAATGACGCTGAACTTGAATTAAAACTGAATCCAAGTCGTTATATGTTTCAATATTTTGTTTAAAAAAAAAGGGAGGGGGGGGGGATGGAAGCTGTTAACAAATTAATATATTAATAAGTCATGAGTTCAGATTTTAAAAATTCTTTTCTTTTTCACAGAACTCGGTTTTTGAGTTGCAGAAAAAAGTTCTGCACGGAAGCAAATCTCCATCAAACAGTGAACAGAAAACTTTTTTTTTTTTTTTGCACGGAAAAAAAATATTACAAGCTATTATATTTTGAGAGTGTTCGATCTTAAACTATTCATTAAAGCTGAGCGTAAGCTTAACACACATATAGTAAGCGGTTTCTCTTTACCATCATTAATTAAGTTTTTGAAGGGCTCATAAATGACCAAAGCATGTGAAATTGGAAATCAATAATTATGGGTGACATTTGTGAAAAATATGTTGGCTTCGCATAAGATTTCAATTTTTTACATTTTTTTTTTCAGATATACAGTACATGGATATTGATTTTAAAATAATTTGTTAAAGCCATAGTGCAAGAAGCATGTAGGTGTCACATTCCTGAAGTCATCTCAACATATGATTATCATGTTCATTTGGTCAGTTACATTTCCATATAAAGGGCACACACTTTACTTTATTTATCTTCAATCTTTCAGCATTTTTGAAATAGGACAGGGACGACGAGGCATGGAGGATGCATAACTGTAATTAGCATTACGAGGTTAATTTTCACTATAAAATTAGCAAAAGTCGATTATATATCTGCACTGTTTATTTTGTTAAGTAATAATAATGCAATTAAAAAGAGGTTTTATTTATATTATGTATCTGCTGGAGAAAGTTAATAACAACGATAAAATTTATGAAATTAACAAGCAGGTATTTCATTAAAGTAAGCAATAAATAATTACAGTGATTTTTATTTCTAATGCAAGAGTCTTTAGAATGTATCATAAAAAAATTGACAACTTATTTGAATACTCACAATTCACTTTCCCTGATTCTCAGATGTCAGTCAGATATCATGATAAGGTTGCAGGAAGATTACAGACTCTATTTAAAAACTCGTATCTGTTTCCGATATCAACGAGGATGTATTTCGTAAAAAAATAATTTCAAGACTTGATTTTTTGTTGTTGTTGTTGTTTAATTGTTTTTTGTATTCAGATATTTTGACTGTTTTGAATTCAACCTTTACATGCCACATTCCATATTACATTTCCTTATATTTTTTAACTGAAATTGCGACGTGAATAACTTTGAATTTTTCGCATTATTTCTTTTGAACGTTCTGTCTTGTCTCTTCCTAGTGATCTTGCACACACAAAAAATTCCAGAGTCAATCTACTGCTCTACTTAGGCAATATAGTAGGCATATTCCGAAAAGAAAAAAGGCACTTTTAGCTTGGAGGCAAGAAGTTTCAGAATTATTTAAGCAGATGAAACAAAAAATATTCGTTTTCTTATCAATATATCCAAGGAGATCAGAGAAAAAAACTCAAATGAAGCATTTCCTCTCTTGCTAGGGGAGAAGGCAAGGAAATAATTTTGAATACATTTGACTCACATGTCAGCGAAACTTTTTTTTTTTTTTTTAATTTAATTTAATTTTTTTTTTGGAAGTGGAGTAAAGAAGATGGGAGGAACGGTATACACCCAGAAATTTTTTTGCGGTAATAGGAAATGTAACTCGTAGAAACTTTTATTCTTTTATTATAACGAGAAGGAAGAACTAATTCTTATAACACGAAATACACTGGCGGACACATAAATCAAGCCACCTAAAGTACAACTTCAGTTTTATCAAACTATACCACTTGAGGTTTATTAACAGTGGTATCGATAGTTAGGTACTATGAAACCATTATATTGACGGTATATTTTATGGTGAAAGACCTTTATTTAAGGAGTAGGCACCTCACAAATAAAAAATCATAAACAAATCGTAGTGAAGATTGAACAAAAACAACACAAAACAGCTTCTTAGTAACTTGTATTGCATCCTCTGGCTTGGTAAACTGCTTGCATGCTTGTACCCATCGATCTTATCACCTTACAATGACGTCTTGAGGGATGTTGTTCCATTCTTCCTCTATCGCAATTCGTAGCTTTGCAAGGGTTGAAGAAACAGGAATCCTAGCCCGAACCCTGTGTTTTAATTCATCCCAAAGATGGTTTTAAATGTGTGTGTCATACTTTTTGATAAAACTGAAATTGCACTTTAAAGTTGCAGACGGCTCAGTTTATTTGTCCACCAGTGTATAATACCTTTAAATTTTCTAAGAGTTCATGGAACAATTCTGAAAATAAATCAGAATACATACAACTGTAATTCATGTATATCAAAAGCAGGAAGAAATGAAAATTAAAACATTGGCTCACTAAAAAAGAATCGAATGATAAGAATCGCTATAAGAGTAAAGAAACAGGATCAAAACTATCCAAGCAAAAAGATCTGCTCTGACATTCCAACTTATCAAGATTAAGAGATGCTTTCATGATCAGATAGGACATCGCAATTGATTATTTATTAATCACTTCCAAAAAGGATCTGATAGAATGAATCATTCTTTTCTTAATAAAGACATTTTCTGTTTCTGTAAAGCCTCATTGGACATTTTCCATTGCTGGAGGCGATGGCCATATGCGTCCCACTAAAATACGATTAAAAGAGGTAAAAACCGACTAGAAATTTCATTTAAACGACTAGGAAGTAACTTTTTTTTTAATATTGCTCTTTTTTAAAGTAGCAAGTTTTTATTTCTATGATGTGCTATAAATCAGGAAGCTATTTTATATAACTGGCATATATTTTTTAGACAGCCAAATTGTAGTTTTTTTGTGGTAAAAACAACTTTTTGTTTATCAAAACAGAAGCAAAAACAAAGCTTCTGGTTTTTCCCTAATATTTTTTTATTTACAGATTTCAATAATTTGACCTTCATGATTATTATTATTAATATGAGATAATCTACTGATATGAAAAATTAATATTCAATTAAGGAACTCTTTTATAAATAGAAAAAGATAAAATATGACGGTCAAAAAATAAAATAATAATTAAATGCTATTCATACTTTTTATAATATCAAATTAAATCACGTTACTGAAGAGTAAGTAAAATAAAATAATTAAAAAGACATTTGAAAAATTAATTAAAAAATAATATTAACTCTGAGCGTAAATTCTAAGGGCAATACAAACTCGAAAAATGTACATATATTTTGCCTTCTACATAGTATATTGTTATTGAAAGTGAAATTTTATTTCATTCATTAAGAATTAAAAAATTATGTAATCACAACCTCATATCTAATTATTCAGTTTAGGAAGAACGGGAACCTTTTTTTTTTCAAATTTTTTTAAAATGTGACTAAATATTTCATTGAACCTTCATTTTGTAGTGGTTGTAGGAATTTACTTTCTTTGCAAATCTTAGAACTGAACCCTCCCCAAAAGCAATAAGATTAGATAGGTCAGTGACAGAACCACACGCAGACACAAATGCTAAATTCGCTTGAAAAAGCTTCCGAATGACTAATAATGTATATTATTTACTGTCGGGCATCATTAGAAAACTATGTGCAGTAAAGTGGGCACTGCGAGGAAAATATGGCCTTGCTTTAAGCGACCCATGTTTCATCCTCCATGAATGTAGGAGTGGTGAAGGAAGCGATTACATGCTAAGGGATTATATATACATCTTACTTTAATGAACATAAATAGTTGCAGAATGAAAATGTTTTTTTTTTAATATTTTTTCGTAATAATTCAGGTCATAAAAAATTTACAAGACAGTTCTCGAATACCAATTTACTTTTGCGCCTAAAAGCTTGAATGTTAAAATTAATTGAACCGTTTCTTTTTATTCATGAATGACAGAGCACTAATTATTCATGTTGAAAATTTAAGTATTGAGGATGATTTAATTATATACCTTATTAGTGAGCATACAGAACAATTTACAATCACAATGCAAGAAATTATAATATTTCCTTTGACTAGTAAAGAATTAAAACAAGTAAACGAATAAAAAGAGAGTTCGGAGACTACTCAAAAGAAGTTAGAGTAAAAATAAAAATCGAAACGAACTGAACTCGCAGAAATAAAGACTGGAAAAATAAAATAAAAATCCATTTTAAGATTCAGGATTGAAAAATCAGGAAATAATAGAACTGAGACACAGTCGGGACACTATGTAGTTGCATAAAGGTGTTCAAGTAATAAATGTAAACATGAGAACTACACATCCGTATTGTCTTTTTTCAATGAACTAATGCACATTGTAGTAAATGCGTAAAGGCAGGATGACCAAGAAGAAAAAGGAGATCGGAAGTGAATGAAAACTTCAGACATTAAAAAATAAATTAACATTTGTTGTCATCTTTGTTAAGAATGATGCCTTATCCGTTAAACCATCAATGTTAAAAATAATGTAAACACCCCTACTTCCTCTTTCGACGATGAAGGGGATGAAGAGAAATGGGGGGCTTACCACTCACTGCCCAGTCACACGGGAAAGCTGGCGTCGACACCGGCAGCAACTCCAGGAACCTCTGCGGTCATGCAGTGAGGGTGGCACAAGGAATTCACCGACTGAGCAAAATAGGTTCCTCCGAGCCGCACACAACTTCAATCAGGTTAGCGTATCCGGAAGGATGGAACAGCACCGCCAGGAACAAGGCACACGAAGTGTTCACATATGACGTAGCAGCCTACTTGAACAGCAGACCAGCTGCTCGTGATGTCATGAACGATGTGGCTCGCTGTCGCGTGGCATTGCAGACACATTGGAGATCAGGTCCAGCAATTGGTGAATTCCTCATTTGCCAAACTGGGTCACTGAAGAGGGTCAACAACATCAGCTGACCTTGGCAAGAGGAAAGCACGAGGAGGTCACGGCAGGTCCCTCAGGCACGAGGCTAGTATGGCGGTGCTTGCTCAGCAAAACCAACGGGAGTCCAATTGTCAACTGCTTCAGGAAGAATGTCGTAAATCAAACGGCCTCATTCAGGCAGAGGGGCAAATAATCCACAATTCACGAATGTTATTCTACAATTTTCCTTAATTTTCACCAAGAAAAAAAATAATAAACATTTAAACATCATTAACGAATAATTTCTAATTATGAGGAAGAAAAAAAAAATCTTAATCTCGAGGCGAATTTTTGAGGAGTAACAACAACAAAAAAATTCTCAGTCACTTACGACTACATTTTTAATTAAGCTAGATGCTCGAATGAATTATTTAATTGCACTTTCACTATATGTAAAATTAGCAATTGTTAGTTCATTCCGTCGTCCTTCTTCATAAGTTAGCTAATTTCAAAATTCAAGAGCATTAGATGAACTTATTGATTAATTAATCAGTAAGGAGACAGTTGGAAAAGAAAAGCAACGCCGCTATTTTGAACGGTTTTTTTAATTATTATTACAGAAAAATATTTATTACATCGTTCTGTAATTTTTGTCAAGTAGCGTTGAATTAAAAATTAAATTTCAAGCACTAATTAAATTCAATAATGTTATTTCGAACAGGATGTGGAAGCAATGCGGGGAAGCGATAGTTGAGAAGAACTAGGACAGGTTATCATGGACAGAGGAACTTATCAACGAAGAGTACAATTAATCTTCTCCTTTCATTTGATATTTCTTTAGAAAGGGAGGAAAAAATATTTTCACTATAATTTTTCAAATAAGCATCGAATAGTGCTTCTTAAGGAAGTTTCACATGGCGCCACTTCAATGCTTATGTCTAAGAATCATTAAGCATCCAGGAGATAATGATAATAAACAGTAATTACGAAAAATTAGCTTCTACTATGGATAATTGATTTGTTAAAAGAAGATAGATCACTGTAAAAGATTTAACGATTAAAGCAAGTAAGTGGTTGCAAAGCTTTTACAGAAAGAGCACATTTTATTTTTAATTTTTTATTTTTTTTTAATCTGGTTCTAAAAAAGTTTTTCAGTTTGAAAGTTTCTCAACTCAAGTAGAGCACGATAAATTTAAGTTCAATTAAAAATCTAGATATAAACTTAAAAATTGGATTATGACTGTCAAAAACAATTAGTATTTAATGGCTTTTATATGTTAATTAGTTTTAATTGTTGTTACCGTATATACTAATTTATTCTCTTTTCTTTTGATGCTTTTCCATGAGCACATAGGAAATTCATCTTATTATATATTTATATGTTTCTTACATTGGAATAAATAAATAAATAAATAAAATAAATAAATAAATAAATAAATAAATACCAACTTTCCGTATATAAAACCCGGGCACTTTTTCTCATATTTTATAAATATGGATTATCTTTACTTGTTTTAGATTTTATTTCGAAAATACGCATTTCTACTTGCTCTTTGATTAAAATTAATGACATGATTTAGCCAAACTTCCGTCTTAAGTTAACTACTTCGATTTAAATTATCTAATTACTGTAAGTTTTTTTTTAAGAACAAACCTCGGTGCCTTCAACGAGATTAGAAATCGAGATCGTGTACGGAAATCTTAATTGATGTGTAAGTCTTCAGTACACAGTGAGTACAAACTGAACTCATCAAATCTATTTTTTTAAAGATAAGGGCCAAGATCGAATGGTCAAAAATTATCACAATGACATTTAGTTATTTCTCGGCCGATATAATGCTCAAAACTTAACTGAAACCTTGCCCAAACATCGCGGACTAGTTAAGACGAAAGTCCAACAAAATCATTTAACGGACGGCAAGCTTATAACAGAAAATGAAATTTGCTAATGAAAGGAAATGTCGCCAAACATATAGTACCAAGACTATGTTAATAAAAGCTTTTTTATACAATCCGATTAATTCAAAGTACTTAAAGCAGTTGCCAAACATCTACATCAAAAGTCATGGAGAAAAACAATTAACCTTGGCAGTACCGTATTTTCATACATCTTATGAAAAATTAATTTTAACCAGGGCTGAACTAGATAGTTTTTGAACGGATAATTTATGACAAGAAATGAAGTTTACTGGTCATTTTCTCTGAACGATAAGGATGGAAGAAGATTAAAATGATAAAAGTAAATGTTCAGGAGGCAAACCACAGTTTAAATCCGGGGTCTCCAGACAGCAGCCCACGGGCCGAATCCGGGATGGCTTTGGGGTAGGGGAATTCTGGGGAATTCCTTTAGAAAATTTATTTTCTCCGACTCGCCATTTCTTAAGAAAGAAGTCTATGAGACCGTTTTTCCACAACGTTTGGGGATTCCTTGTGTAAATGATTCTATTAGGAAAGTAAAGCATCTCTATTGACCATAAGAAATGTCTCCTGAGAACAATATTCTCACAAAGCTAATGTACAAAAATGAACCTATTCAATTCCGCAAAAATAGTTCACACACACATAGATGAAAATAAAGGATGCTCACCAAAGTTTAACTTGGTAGTGACTGAAAAGTAGCTCATAGGGGGGGAAAATGGTCTATTTTTAAAATGGCTGATTTTTTTAACGGTAAAGAAAATTCAAGCAGTTATAATACAAACTGCCAAGGACATTACTGCTATAGAAAAGAAAAATATGTTGTAAAAAAAGAATGAAAAAAATTAACGAGAGTATTACTACTTGCCGAATAAGAGAGATAAATTACAAAAGGAAAAATCAGTCATAATGCCACTAATTTCAGAAAATATTTGAATTTATGAATTTCTGTATTTTTACAAAGCTTCATTTTCTCATTTTCTATAACATTTTAATGAAGAAATACAGCCTTCGCGGAACAAGCAATACATCATGACATTAAACCCTTCAGTGTTGGTACATGAAAAATGGTATGAAATTAAATGAAGATAAAACTTTAACTCTAAGAATCTCGTTGGCTAAACACGTTAGTTATACAGCTTATAAAATTCTTGGTATTACATTTGACTCCAAATTATCGTTTAAGGACCACATTGAGAAGTTATTAACTCAAATGTCAAAAAGAACTATTTAATAAAAAAACTAAAAAAAAATATTGACGAGAAGAGAACTGACCATGTTGATAAAATCCGTTGTGATCTCTAAATCAGAATACGGTATTATCCTATGGTCAGTTGCCTCGAAATTCTTGTTAACGAAACTCAAATACAATGAGATAATTCGCACTGCCTTTTCATTAAGTAACTTTACCTCTATAATTACTACTTGCAATAAGGTCGGTCTCCCTACTTTTAGTACTATAATTCTTAGTACTAAAGGAAATTTTTCTAGCCGTAAAAGATGATAAACATCCGATGCATTTTTGAGTAGCTTAAAAAAAAACTGGCTCATCTCGTACGACGCAAATATATAAATTGATACCTCCTGCTATCACAGCTGGCAATATGGGTAAACTCTTTCCGTATAATACGATAGAAATCTGGAATGGCCTGTCTCCCCAACTAAGGACTAGTATTATCGAATGTAAAATGCAAAATTGTTATAATCATTATCAACACACTAAGCGTCTGATAGCACAATATTTGATGTCTAATCAAATAGATCACAATATTTGATGTCTAATCAAATAGATCACTGACTTCCCTTTACTTTACTCGTCCCTGTGGGACGCAAACTGTAAATAATAATAATAATAATAATAATAATAATAATAATAATAATAATAA
>JAHWFO010092776.1:7362044-7381055 GCA_023313115.1 Rhysida immarginata | reverse complement strand
AATAATAATAATAATAATAATAATAATAATAATAATAATAATAATAATAACATTTAATATGAGAATGCAACAAAATTGCTCAGTCGGACTACAAACATCGACATGACCGGGTAGCCAAGTTGATTCATTGGTCATTATGCAAAAAATATAATTTCCCAGCATCAGAAAATTCGTGGGAGCATCAGGTTGAGAAAGTCATAGAAATAGAAAACGAGCAGGTCAAGATCTTGTGGGATTTTAAAATACAAACGGATCGCCATCTTGAGCACAACACACCTGACATTACAATAATCGAAAATCGCAGAGTTTGGTTTGTGGATGTTTCCATACCAGGAGATCAGCGAGTAGAAGAAAAAGAACTAGAAAAGCTGACAAAGTACCGCGATCTCTCGATTGAAGCAACCCGACTCTGGATGAAACATGTGACCATTGTGCCCATTGTCATCGGTGCACTCGGAACAGTTCCAAAAAACTTTACAAATTTTATTATAAAATTGGACATCAACAATGTAACAACACTTGAACTACAAAAAACGGCATTGCTCGGCACGGCATACATTTTACGACGATACTTGGTGGATACTTAGGTTTTTGGGTGAAACGTGTATCAACCAATAGCACCAGTCGATGATATATTTTTATGTGTGTTCATTTGATTGTGTTTCATGTTTTATGAATAAAACTAGATAATAATAACCATAACTCCGTGATTCCTTGGTCAAGACTACGCGTATCACAGTAGTGGGACCAGTCTATGATTACTTTAGCAAAAAAACAGCGGTTAATATTGTTATTCATATGTATTATTGTTCTTATAGCATTTGTTGAGATTTTTTAAAGAAAAATTGGGACCGAAAGAGATTATATTTCTCATAAACAATAATTATTTCAAAAAAAGTTACCCGAAAGATGAACTACGAAATAAATGAATCAATATATTCATTGATTCAGTAACATTGATCTGCTTCTTTTGTAGATAACATATAAAAATTTTTAAAAATGATTGGAATAACATAAAAATAGAATGCTTTCAGCATTATAAATGGCTAATTCCCTATAACAATAATACTGACACATTAAAATGAAAATTCCGACTATATTAAACTAGTTAAGTTAAATAAAACAGTGCCTTCAATTAAAACATTCAGTGAATGATATATTTCTTAACGAAGTTTTAGTTTCAAATTAGATGATTAAACTTTTTTATTGAATTCAAAAATACCTCATTAAATTTTAAACAATTAAAAAGGATTCCTGATTGATTAGAACGTAATTATATTTAAAAAAAAATTAAAATCATGTTCGAAGAGAAGTCAAAGATTTTTAAGAATACGGCATCTTCTATATACTAAAACTCTTGCTTGTATTTATTTATCTGTAATTCTATCTCCTCCTAGACGGTTTGAGCTAGCGACTTGAAATTTTCAGGGCAGGCTTATCAATAAAGGACCTGCTCTATCGCCAAAAATCAGCCCCCTACGACCCCCCCCCTTCCCCACTTTCTGGGGTTTTCATTTAAAATTATCTGTTTTTGCTTTGCAATTCCCCTCAACAGATGGCGCGGGCGGGCGAAGCCGCGGGTAACAACTAGTAAATAATTAAATTTGTAAAAAAAAAAAAAAAAAAAAAAAAAAGATAGCAATTTTTTTCGATACAAATGTGAAAAAAATAAGTGTGGCGTAATTTTTGCTTTTATGTCTTCAGAAACAATTTTTTTTTCTTTTTTTGATGGAAACGACTAAGTTCCTGAGATTTTTTTTCCTTTCGCTTCTAATCGATCATAACAAAGAAATGAAAGGGGAGTATTCGTTGGATAAAATTATTGAAAATGTTTGACATCCGACTGTCAGTTGGAAAAAAAAAAGTCTTCCTGAAAGAAAGGAAAATAGAATTTTTTTTTTTTTTTCTAAATATTAAGAAATCACATAGTAACAAACTGTTTGCTAATTCCACATTTTTATAGATTCAATATTATATTAAGTTTTATTATTTATTAATTGCTAATGGCTATATAGGTCAAGAATATATAGGTATCTGTAATAAGTAGTGTTCATCGAAATGCCTCTTATGACCAGCTTAATTATGATTTTTTTTTGGAAACTCTAAACTTAAACACGCCTTGGCGGTAGTTCTTTAAAAGAATTAGCTTCTTAATCTCTTTCTAATCTACTTACTTTATTGACCCTTTTGTTAGATGAAGAATCAAGAAAAGTGAACATCTTAAAAATACATTTTTAAATTTAATTTTAAGAGCAACATAGAATCAAGTCACTTAAAAAAACAAATATATCTTTCACTAATAGCAGGTTTTAAATACAGAGAAAGTCCAAAAAGGAACGCTATTATGAAAAACGAGTTCGTTTTATAATGAAGTTGCTAATGGCCATGGACGAGAAAAATAACAATGCAATAATTGATTAAAACATTAACTACTCGGATGTACCATTGGGTTTGGTGATGTTGCAAGTACTGACTTTTTCCCGTTTTGAGTTAAACGTTTCTTTTGCAAGCATCCGTTCGTCAACTGAGTGTTTTACCGATTGTTTTATTGATAATAAATGCAGGTCAGTGATCTAATGCCTTGTGAGTCATATATAATGCCCCTTGAGTAAGACAAATAAATGAATCGAAATAAATTTAAAAAGAAAAAAAAATGTTTTCAAAGTTTTCTTGAAAATTAAACAATGAAAGAAATGAGGATACTTGTAATTATTTTTAATTCTCGAAACTCAAAAGAATCAACTATTTTTATTAGGCCATACCATTGTTAATTTTTTTTTTTACAGAAGTAACAGAATATTCAAAATAAACCAAAAAGAAAAATAAAATGTTTATGAATCTTGACCTTTACGATTCAAATTTGATGGATTTTTGGTTTTTATTTAAGTATAAAATATATATTTGACCTAGATGCAATATAATTTTCTATGAAGGAGCTGCTATTTTTAAACTATTGATTGTCGCAAAGAAAAGAAACCGAGATTTCAATTTTAATGTTGATTAAATAATAAAAAACGGGGTAGTGGATATATTTATAGAAATATACTCGTGCTTATTTTAACGGTCTTTTCCTTTTAAAATATCTATTATGCAATATAATAAAGATTTCTTTAGAGCTTTCTTTCCATTTAGAGATATAGTTTCGCTATTCTATGAAAATAAAAGTTTTATATGAAATTCAGATTTTTATATTAAAAAAGGAAAAGAAAATTGAAATATGTATATAAAGAATTAAGTGTAACATATACCTTCAATAAATTTGTAACGAGCTCGTCTTTATCTGCAGCTATATAACTCAAGGCTCAATGACGCCCTGCATCACATTAAGTTTTAATGGGTTCTTCTTATTGCGATGTTGAAGTCCCCTGCGTGCTATTGAGGCAAATCCTGACGATAAAGAGCGATTTGCGGAGAGACGAGGAAATTCCTAATTATCGATTTGTGTTGAACGTTTAAATTCACTCTTGTTACGTCATGTTGTTTATACAATATGATTTATCCTCAAAACAAGCATTGCTAATAGGGTATCAGTATATGGAAACTAAATGATGTGCTATTTTATTTATTATTAAGTGAAACGACGAAAGAAAAAAAAAAGAGATATTCATTTCATATTACTTCCACGTAAAAGAAGGCGTTTAGATGATAAAGTCCTTAATAAATAATGTAAAAACCGAAGTCGCTATTCAAATGTAGAAAACAAATTTGCAGACGGTCTCGAAATTGAAAAAGACAACAGACATGTTTTTTACAGCACATTATGTAATCCTGTTTACTACTTTAAGGTAGTATCGAGTATAATAGTTTACTGACAAAAAATGATATTGATTAGAAGGAAATATATTTTTGTTTCGCTTCCCGCCTATCCGAGGATATCATGTCAGATTATCACGAGAATTTTTCAGCTACTGAATACAGTTGAGATAACAAATTCAAATTTGACGAAGAGCTACCAGCTCTTAAAAATATTATTATTGTTGAAAAAAATAGTTTACGTGAAACATTATTCTCGATTTCCTTAAAAATATAGGAAGAAATATTCTTATTTGGCCGAATTTATCTCAAGAACTGATAAAGCCCAAATTTGTGCAAAAAAAAATATCATTCGCATAAAAGGTATTAAAATAAAAGATATAACTTCAAAAAACAATAAAATTTTCGAAAATTTTATTGGCGCACCATAGACAAAAAATATTTATTACGTCTCGAAGGAACTTTCATTGCTCTTGAACGTCTTCAGACAAAAGAAATTCCGTAGCTGAAAAATGATTTCATAAAACGTGGAGAACGTATTTGACCAATCTATCGATAGCAGATAAGTAAGTAAAATGAAAATTATGATAAAGGAAGAGGTTAGGCAAATACGTCGCATCCTTACCATAAATACAGGCAATATAAAAAATTAATTATAAATTATGTATACAGGCATTATTATCAGTCATATTAAAATGTAAACAAAAAAAAAATCTTGAATACGTTTCCTTTCTTTCTCGACACGCTTCCTGATATAAATAAACGAAGAATAAATTGACCAAGTGTTATTTCTATATATTTATAGAAATAAAGAAAAAGCAATTCAATTTTTTATATAAAGAAAGTTCTGCGTGACACCCTTTCAGATTCATTCGTAGCTGTTAAATTTCTCCTTTTTTCTATTTACAAAGCGCCCAACGAGACGCAATGTTGATTCGTCGCTCTTCTAAGACCCCCGTTCCATTTAGATAATTTTCATTGAGTGTCTTATGTAAACTTAATCAAATGAGGACTCAGACGACGAGTCTCTCATTCTGTTTCTAATGTTTGAAAATAAGAAGGAAGTTGCTTAGCAACATCAACAACTTGACGTGTCCAGTCCCCTATTGATTAAGGTATCATTGCACAAACGAGCACCGTTTCACTCCTTTCGTGATTAAATTAAGGACATTATTGGCCCCATTTGAGAGACACGTATCACTTTGTTTTGTAGGTATATAAAATATGGATATGTATTTATAACCTTGAATAGTAAAATAAAAGCATTAATTTTAATGCTAACATGAAATTATTTCATGAGATGCTTAAAGATAATTTAGTTTTCATTATTATTACATCCAAATTTATTCTGGAAGTTTTTTTTTCTTTTTCCAAAAACCTAGAATTTCCATTATTATGTGAATAAATTTTCTTATAACTAAGAAAAAATTAGCTTCAAAATCATTCAACCTAATTTAAGCTGCAGGAACATTGCTGAAAATCATTAGTGATTTCAAATTTTTTCTTCTTCGTCAAAATCAAGTAATTCATTGAACACAGAATGAAATGAAAATTTATCATTTAAACTTATACAGTATATTCGAAGTAATTTTTAAATCAATATTTTAACTAGATGAGTCTCATTGAACGTTGTCTAACATTAGTCTCATTAGTTAACAGTGAGGCCTCGAGAATTTATCGTTGGTTAACTCAATTGTTGAATTCATCAAATTTGACTTGTTTCTGTTTGTTCATGCTCTTAATTTATTTCATTTATTCTTCGGAATATCGTCTCGGCCCACCAAATCTCCAGAAATTGGCTCCGGACAGCAGATTTTTTATTTTACAAGTTATACACTGCCGGCAAAAAAATACAACATATGGAAGGAGTGGGTCAATTTTAATGAAATTGCACAAGAGCATAATGTGGGTGGCATACAACAAATTGTTTATATTTCAACACGATATGTGCACAGGATCCTGATAAAGGATGTCCCAAAAGTCCCTCCACTGGAAGAATGGTTCATTCCTAAAATACTTAAAATCAGCAATCTAAAAATCTGTAATGTAACAGACTAGAGTGATCTCAACACCTGGTACGTCCCGCACACGCAGCCATATTAATGTTTAGCGACTGACGGAGTTTGACAGAGGTTGGATTGTGGGATTTGGAGAAGCTGGATGTTCTTAGAGGGAAATCGCAGCCCACATTAGACGTAATGTTTCTGTGGTGATTCGATGTTGGCAGCAGTGGTTTACTCAAGTTATTTACTCACATAGTCTTGGTTCCGGACGCCCACGCATTACTGATCCACGCCAAGACTGTCGGATTGTAAGGGAAGCACTGAACACGGCACAGAGTCCACAGTAGATATAAGGGACTGAATAGCACCAACCGTATCAAGACGGACCATTTGCAACCGTTTACTTGCAGTAGTACTGCAGTCACGCGGCTCTCTAGCTAGACTACCACTTCTGCAAGAACACAGTTCTGTGCGGTTGCAATGGTGTAACGAAAGAGCTGACTGGCGAACTGAATAGAGGACTGTTGCTTTCAGTAATGAGAGCAGACTCTGCCGCACACCAGTGATGGACATCAACGTGTGCGACGAAGAGACCAAGAGTGCGACATCTTTCACAGTGCATTCGTTCACGGCACAAGTCTCCGTCACCTGGCGTGCCATCAGTTACAATTCGCGCTTACCCTTGGTGTTTGTGGATGAACATTAGACAGCGCAAAGTAAGTCCAGGAGATTGCTGAACCCGTTTTCCTGCCTTTCTTGCAACAGAAGGGTAATATGCTGTTCCAGCAGAATAACGCACACCTACACACTATTCGTGCTACTTTAAAGTTCTCCAACTTGTGGCTCGACTTCCCTAGCCAGCACGATCTCCAGACTTGTCTCCAACTGAGCATGTTTGGGACATGATGGGACGGTACATCCATGGTCGCAGCACAGCAGCCGTAACACTTGCCCGTTTGCATCAACAGATTCTGGACGCTTGGAACAATGTATCCCAGGATGCATACAAGTCATTCATGGTCGTGGAAATTATAGGGGAGTGTCGGGCAAGCATGCGCATCTAAGAGTTTTTAATTTTCTAAAAATATGTAGTAGATGTATCAATAAGAAAATTCGGGTGCTTATAGATAGACTCTTTAACAATGTCTGTAGAATAAACCAGCTCATTATGATGATTAGAAAGTTAAAAAAAAATCTTGCTCACTAGGTGGGTGCAAATAATACACTCGCCCCACTAGGTAGGGCAAGTGTACCTATAATAAACATTGCATTTATCTGGGTTCCAAATAAAATTTATGAACAATGAAATTCAAAAACTTTATTTTTGACACGTTTGGAAAATATAGCCATTACTTTGGAAAGTATAGCTTATTCGTCCTGGATATGTGGCATGCTTTGCTATAATACGTTTTTAACGGGCCATAAACACCAACATCTAGTGGCTGCAGCTTATGACTACAGTGAGGTGGTAGAGACAGCAGCACAATCCCAGTATCTCTGCAAACGCTAGCTGCATGCAATGAGATGTGCGATTCATGATTGTCTAAAATCAACAGAACAGCATCTTCCGTGGTTGGTTTCGAACACTTGGCGAAAAACTTCAGCCATTCAAAAAACAAATTAGCATCATTAAACCATCCAGAATCTCTCATCAATCCCCAAGTGCCTGATGGTGCACCTGTCAGCAAGGCCGGATTCATTCTTTTGCGAGGAAAAATCTTTGCGTTGGGATAAACATTTCAGCTGCATTTGCACAACATACAACTGTGATTGTTATTTCCCTTTCACAGCTAGTGATTTGGGAGATTGCTTCTGCCTCCTAGGTGCAAGAACTCTTGGAAGTTTAGTTTCCTTCTCTTGATGGGGTAAGTATACGCGCGTACATTTACTCCGACCGAAAGCAAGCACACTTGTCCCCCTCCGCCATTGTGAACAAGTTGTGGCATGGCCACGTTGTCTCGAACATTACAAACGTTAGCTTTATAGCCTATGAATCTCGGTTAAATGAAGATAAAAACAGGTAATTTATATTGGGGACTTGATAGCGAACTTTGTGAGATACACATCGTGTTATATATGCGAAATATTTTAAGAAAATCGAGCAACTTTTACTTAGCGAAACGGCGATGATCCATTCTACAAAATACGTCATAGCAATTTTGGATCCCTCAAACAGGAATATTTGAAAACGTAAAAAACACACTTGCCCCACGCGTACAGCTGCCCCACACTCCCCTACGGCTTATTAAATTGTTTTATTGAGACTTTGGGACACTGTACCAGGATCCTGTGCACATACCGTATGTTGAGATTTAAATCATATGCTGTTTGCCACCCACACTATACTCTTATGCAACTTCATTAAAATTGATCCACTCCTTCCATGTGTTGCATTTTTTTTTGGGCGGAAGTGTATTATTTTCTTCATATACAGGGTTATTCAAAAAGAATGGTGCAAAAGAAAAAGTGATTTATTTTTTTATTGAACAGACCTACAAAATTCATATTTGTATGAAAAGTTAGAAGAAATTTTTGAGTTTCATATGGACGTTACAAATATTGGATATGAGCACCATGGGTGACACTTGTAGTCCATTTCTTTCCAGACCCATCCCAACATATCCTCGGTTATCAAGCTCCACTGCCCCAGAGATGCATTTCTTCAAATCGTCCAGTTGTTGTGGCAATAGGGGAACATTCTTGACGTATACCCAGAAAAAGAAATCTCAGTGTTAAATCAGGTGATCGCGGAGGCCAGAGCAGAATCGGCTAAAGTATAATTCCCGGCACCGTCTTAGTAGGGGTGGCATTCAGTTGGTCGCGAACTACACGTACATATAGAGATGAAACGTTTGAAGTTCTTCTTCTATCACTTCATTTCAATATGGTTTTTGAATGTCAGTTCAATAAAAACTAAAGCGGCTTTACTTTTGCACCATCCTTTTTGAGTAATCCTGTATTTCTCCTTAATCAAGAATCATCATGCAGCGAGCAGCTAAAATCGGAAAATCTATTAAAAAATCTGGGGATAAATTCACATTTTCTCGAAAAATCTTCCTTATCCGTTCTTTTTTGTAAAAATGTTAATACAGTCGAACACATACGAGGGGAGTTCAATAAGTAATGCAACACATTTTTTTCTGAAAAAGGGGGTTGTTTTATTCAGCATTCAGATACACCATGTTATTCCCCAATCCTTTAGCTACACAACGCTATTTTTCAACGTAATCTCCGGTCAATACTACGGCTTTACGCCACCTTGAAGTGAGGGCGTGTATGTCTGCACGGTACCATTCCACTGGTTGATGTCGGAGCCAACGTCGTGCTGCATCAATAACTGCTTCATCATCCGCGTAGTGCGTCCCACGGATTGCGTTCTACATTGGGCCAAACAGATGAAAATCCGACGGTTCTTCGAATGAGAGTGTTCGCATGTTCCGACATTGCAGGAGTCAGAGCTGTGCACGGCCGGCCAGCTCGCGGGAGATCAGACAGTTTTACTTGACCTTGCGGCGATGATGACACACGCTTTGCCCAACGACTCACCGTGCTTTTGTCCACTGCCAGATCACCGTAGTAGACATTCTGCAAGCGCCTATGAATATCTGAGATGCCCTGGTTTTCCGCCAAAAGAAACTCGATCACTGCCCGTTGTTTGGAACGCACCTCCATTGCAGATGCCATTTTAATAGCTCACTATAGCGCTGTCACCTATCGGACGTCAATGAAACTATACGAGACGCAGCGGAAATGTTTGAAAATGTTCCACAAGAAATGTCCAGTTTGTTCAACCAAAATTGGCCGAGAAAAAAAATGTGTTGCATTACTTATTGAACTCCCTTCATATAATGAACTTGGTTATAGCGAAAAAACGGTTATAGCGAAGTTAATTGAAATCCCCAACTACAGGTTCAATGAAACCGCATAAATTTTCTATTGTTATAACGAAAACTGATATAACGAATTATTTTTATGGGCTCTTGCACAGCTTTTGTTTGGATAGAGCGAAATTTTGAAAAATCAACAATTTTTTATGTGTTTAAATTTGGCATTGAGTTATTCACTTGGTAGGAGCAATACAGGGTGATTATAAAGTCACTATACATTTTGGTGAAAAATCCGTTTTATTGGAGCAATTCCAGCGTACATCAACCAGATATCATACTAAGACACATTCTTAGTACATTTCAGTGTGTTCCCCTTGCACATCCCGGCACAGCTCCCAGCGTTCCACCGTGGCCCGGCAAACATTGCGCAACATAGCCGGTGTAATGTACTCCACCGCGGCTGTAATCCGTTGTTTCAGCTGTGCAATGGTGCATAATCTTGACCTGGTACACTTTGGACTTTGTGCAAAGAAATTCATGGGGGTCAAATCTAGGGACCGTGGAGCCCACAGTCTTGGCGAGCCCCGACCAATCCATCTGCCTGGGAATGCGCATTCAGGTAGTCCCGATCGCTATTGGCAAAATGGAGTGGTGCCCCATCTTGTTGGAACACAACGGTATCCTAAATCCCATCATCTCCAACTGTGGCTCCAGGAATTGCTCCAACATGTAGAGATACACGGTACCATTGATAGTCCCCTCGGCAAACATGAAGGCCCATAGACTTTGACCGTGTTACCCCCCAGCCACATATTTACTTTGGGTGTGTTTGGATGTGCAAATAAATGAAATTCGTTAATGATTTCACCAAAATGTATAATGACTTTATAATCACCCTGTAGAGAAACAGGAAACACTTGGTTTTGGATTTCAGCTATTGCTAGGCCGAAATCATACGTATACATATTAGAAAATGTTTAGATCTCGACACCAAATTAAGATCATAAAAGAAGTGGAAGCTAGGAAGGAGAAAAACAGGACATATTGAGTTTGATTATTAAAAACAGTAAGAAATCACACAGTTGAGTGGGGTTTTTTTCTTTGTCAGATATAAAGAAATCTATTTTAAATAAAAATAAATTCGCTATATCTAGTGTACGTTTATAAAGAAATACGGTTATAACGAACAAAATTGCGGATATTTAAAAATTCATTATAAGTGGGTTCGACTATACTATCGAACGACTTCGCCAAACCAACACCTCCTTCTGTCTAGGTGGTGTTGGCCAAACACAATTAAGTAGTGCTTAGATTGTTATTATCAGTTTTAAATCATAAAAAGTAAAAGAAAAGCCCAAAAAAGTCTGAATTCAAATTCAATTCAAAATGCTATGTAAACATATGTTTTTAGCAATGACAACTCTCTCATTGATGATAATGTATAAGAGCAAAAATTAATTAATTGATAATGCGCCATAGCTTTTAATTAATTATTTTATTTATTTCTTTTAATAAAAGATGGATTTTCTGAATGATTAGCGTTTGTACCCGCATCGTACACATAAAAGTTTTCCTTTATGATTTAGTGTAATTCCTTAATCTGCAATAGGTGGAGGGCATCTTTTAAATTATGACTTAAGAAATTCCTTATTTAATATGAACAGCGGCTATCTGAATGAATTTTTAAACAGAAAAGAGTCAGTTATTATCTATATATATAAAAATGAATTGCTGTTCCTTAGTCTCGCTAAAACTCAAAAACGGCTTGACCGATTTGAATAATTTTTTTTTTGTTTTGTTTCCTGTAATACAGGGGTGGTTTAAAAACAATAAGAATAGGGAAAACCAACCCCTAAGGGGGGGAAAGGGGGATTGAAAATATGAAATATACTTGATTTATGTTTGTTTGCTTGCATGTGTGAATAATCAGCCCGTGGTGTTTGCTTCAACAATCGGCTGGTCGTGTTTATATGTTGCGTCAACAATGGTTGATGAAATTAATACATGACGACGAAAAAGATAGGCCCAGGCAGTGAAAAGTCACCAGATCATCTTAGCCAAGCAACAATGTAATCTTCATTTCGATCTTGGATTTTAGCAATCAGGATTTTTTTGTTTGTTAGAAACAATGAAGGTTACATTGTTGCTTCCACTAAGAAGATCAGGTGACTTTTCACTGCCAGGGTGGTTTTCGTCAGCTACGATGCTTGCCTTAATGATTCAAGGGGGATAATTATAAAATGCAATAAATAAATAAATAAATAAATAAATAAATAAATAAATAAATAAATAAATAAATAAATAAATATATTTATAAATTTATATATAAATAAATAAATAAATGTATATATAAATAAATAAAAATCATTATTATTTCTTTTTTTATTAAAACCTTTGGAAAGATGTAAGAAATTTCCTTTTTTGTAGTAACTTCTTTTATTGAAGTTATAGATAATGTTTATCTAAATACAGAGTGAATTTTAAGTACACCGACAAACTATAGGGAGGGGTTCCTGACTGGAAATGGAGTAAAAAATGCGGCATATGTCCAGAAATGGACGGTGTGTGTGGAAATCTTCCCGGCACATAGGACATGGCTTTTCAGATGCCCCCAGAAGTAAAAATCCAGGGGGGGGGGTTAAGTCCGGTAATCGAGCAAGGCATTCTACAGGGCCTCCGCGTCCTATCCAACATCTGGGGAAGATGTTGTTGAGGTGTTGGCGAATAATGCGCTCCATCGTGCCTTCTACCGTGGCAACAGTGCATTTCTGGATTCATGTTGATATGACCTTTTTAGCTCCATTTACAGTCAGGAACCGTTCCCTGCAGTTTATCGGTGTACTTAAAATTCACCCTGAATATTAAAAAATTATAAAGATCTCAACTGATTGTGTGAGAGAGCAATCCTTGCTGCTAAACTGGTACTGTCAATACGAACAACCACATTCAGGACATGATTCCACGCTCTTTGACTGAATACAATTCTATTGAAACAATTACATATATATATATATATATATATATATATAAATCAATTGCTGTTCGTTAGTCTCGCTAAAACTCAAAAACGGCTTGACCGATTTGAATAATTTTTTGTTTTGTTTTGTTTCCTGTAATACAGGGGTGGTTTAAAAACAATAAGAATAGGGGAAACCAACCCCTAAGGAGGGGGAAAGGGGGACTGAAAATTTGTTAACACATTAACTGGTGTAGCACTACAAACGTAACACATTTACTGGTGTGGCACTACATAATTAACCATATTAACCTCTTTTAGGGAGGGAGGTAACGAATTGTAGAGTGTGCTATCCATGAAGCGCGATATCTCCACTATGACTTACCTAAAACCTTCCCAGGGTCCATCGGAATTACCATGAAAAATTTCATCAAGATTGGTCTAGCCATTTTGAAATGCATACATGTGTGTTTCTTTCTTATATAAATCTTTAGTTTAATTCCAATCTTGATGAAATTTGCAAATCTGATCTTCAAAGCAAGAAGAAGGTGAAATTTCGTGAATTTCTCCTATCCAAACCATCAGAAAGTTTGATGAACACACAATAAGAAATAAAGAAATTAAACTGGAGCAAACACCAGTAAAGGTTACTTGGTTGTCTTTAAGACACTTACTGACAGCATGGCTGTTCACGTGTCTGCGACAGCCCAATTAGTAGAGGTGTCGACCATGACAGTCGCGGTTCCTGGTTCGAATCCAAGTCGCAGAATTTTTCCATCCATTTTTCTAATTAATATCATTTACCTCATGCTTGGAGTTTGCTCCAGTTTAATTTCTTTATTTCCTAACAGTTTACCAATTGTTGGAATTGCAGAGTACACAGACACAAACAATCATGTACATCCATCGCTATCCAAGAAGAGAATTTTGGTATTGTTGAATTTTTAGATAAACAAATGAATTTTTAAAGGTCAGGTCACATAAAATAGAAGAACTACAGCCATAGCCAGGGCTGAAAAAACGTCAGATCAAACTATTGTTTCTTTTTCATTCTATTTCCTCCCACTTTCGTAGCCATACACATTATTCCACACATTGTTTCTTCGGCACTATGGTAAACTCGCTCAGCTATACACAACATTTCAACACGAACCGGGGAGGACTGTTAGAGGGCCATCCATTAGGAACATTTTAATAGATTTTTTTTTCGGTTTTTCTATATGAATTTTTACTGTTTTAATGTGTTAATTTTTACTGTATATTCCCATTCAGATATTGCAAACTTTCATCAAAAAAGAGCCTGAGCAACGCCGGGTATATCAGCTAGTATTTAATATAACTGCGTGATAAGAATTTTTCTTACGTCAATTTAATATATTTTCCACACCGAACATCCGTATACAAAATATACAGCCTCAGTTGTAGGAAAAGAAAAAAGAAAAAAAAAAGAAAGATTCTCCCATCACCTCTTTATCGAATTATTGATTCTGCGGAGCTTCTAGATACCAAATCTTTGAAATGATTTGCTGATTAATTTTTCAAACATATTTGATTAAATCATCTAGTGTGTGCCAGAAACTTAATTTTATTTATTTATTTATTTATTTATTTATTTATTTATTTATTTATTTATTTAGTAAAATGTGTGCGAAACTGCATTAAATCTGTGAACTTTAATTAACTCTCTATTGGAGATTTTATTGAAAATTTAACCTTCGATTGTGTTGCAATTTAATGAGGAAGATTGCGAATTAAATAAATGAAAATTGATTCATTATAAGTAAGTAAGATTAATTTCTCATTATAATGTTCCCTTTCGTAATGTAATCTTTCTTAATAATGTAAAAAAAAAAAAATACAGTAATACTTTTATTCGGATGGAAACTAAGTCTGCAGAACATAATGGAAAAATTTTTTTCAAAGTATTTCAAGTACAGGACGATTGCAGATTATGTAAGGATTCCGTTTCTGAAATTTTTACATAACTCTAAATGTATGTCATTTTCGACCTTGATATTTTTTTTTCATCCTGTAACTGTGGAGTTCTAGAATTTGTATACAATGCCACTATTTTTGTTAAATGTTTTTCCAGCCATGCGGAAATTGATCTGACCACAATGGATTATTATCTATGATTCTCCTTAATCGATTTTATCCTTCTTATATTAAAAGAGATATTACATGCGTTGCACTTTAGTTGTTCTTAAAGTCTTTCCATCACCAATTTAAAAAAAAAACACTTTAAAGGAAAATGTAAAAGTATTATTTTCAGATCTAATGCGATATTATAAACACAAAGAAATTAATGTTTTTAAGGCGATCTAAAGGATTACAGATTAATAGAAACTTTTGTAACATAAAGAAAAAGTGAATTAATGCGAAAAATTACATCACATCCTTTGAATAAATAGACAGTTTTCGGCATTCGATTCAAAAGCATTATTAGGAAAGAAGATTTATTTCATTTCCCAAGATTTATAAATGACTAATCATGCAAGATTAAACGTAGATCGAGATATTGCAAAAGTTTTTATTATAATTTCATGTAAAATATATCTAATTTCTATATGTCTCTCGTACGAAAAAGTCCATTCACCACAGCCCAAAAAGAACTCGTAAAAGAAGCAACATAAACCATTTCGTTAGTTCACAATGCCAATGGGAATAAAAAATATGTTCTGTTTTATTAATCCTTTATTACATCTGTATCTGTTCGATTGTACAAAATGTTAATTGTATATGTTTGATTTCCGCCCTTGACAAAATTTGCAACATAGATATTATTCAATGCAATGTTCCTTTTCGTATTGTAATGTAGTCTTATTCTTTCTATATATATAAAGAAGGATGTTTGTTTGTGGGTTTGTTTGTTTTTTATACAAATCTACAGTTTCATTCCGATCTTGATGAAATTTTGCATACTTGACCTTCAAAGCATGAGGAAGATCACTATCTACCTCAGATTTCGGAAAAATAATAAATATCGATAAAAAATCGATATTCATGGTTATGGCAAGCATATTAATGAGAAATATCTCATGACCAACAATGCAAGGGAAAGTTTGTGCAACAATAGACCCATCGTGTTCGCATCAACAATGGTATCAACGCGCAATTCACCAATAACAATGAGCACAGAATGATGATGTAATGTTAAGGCAATCTTTCCAAGAATTATAACAATGAACATAAAATGATGATGCAATACGGATAAGTTTCAATTTGTAACAATGCATAGAATTCCTGTTATTCAGGCTTTTCTTAGAAAAGAGAGTTCTTAGTACTTAACAATTTCTTGAAAATCTTTAAAAATGATCAGTAACTGAAGATAATGAGTTAGCAGACTATTGAGAAAGAGTGAAAGACGATAGAGGAAGCACTCCTTTAGCTCCGTGATGTATTGAGCAAATGGTAAGCAAGTAAATAGAAGAATCGGCGACCGCTAGACTACTCAAAGTGATGAATGGCCAATTTTTGCTTCAAGACATCGAAAGAAGAAAGGAAATTGCAACAACATCAAGTGTAATTATCCCGGGCAACGCCGGGTCCTCTGCTAGTTCTTAATAAATTTTGATTCTTTCTTAAACAGATTCTTGAACAGTCCGCGTTTTTAACAAAGTTAAAAAAAGTTCTTTACTGAAATTTACGAGTCTTTGTATTATTCGAAAAAGAGAAAATGGGTTTATGAAATTATGGCTTCGGATTCTTTAAGGATCATCAAAAAGTAGACCTGAAATCTCAGGAAGACCGGCCTTTTTTGTTTTCTTCGAGGAACTCATAAACTTCGAGAACTATAAACTAAAATCATTTCCAGCATTTCTGAATTACTGTAGGCAAGCATTTTTGACCATTTGTATCCGTTTTATGTGTGTCCATTCTACATTTGATTATGCATTACTGTTTTACTCTTAAATGTTACTAAAAATAATAACGGAACTGTCCATTTGGGAGAAGGGTAAGGGGAAAATCATATCATGTAGTAGAACGCTTCAATAAACTGTCTTAAAGAGTTTTTTCCCTCCTACTTTTCTTGTGAAATAAAGAAATAAGTTATGTAAAACGGTGATTTAAGGGTAAACACCATTTATTAGGGCTTATATTACCTAAACGAACATAAAAAATGATGAAAGACCTTCAGAACTCGAGTTCTTCGAAGAAAACAAAAAAGGCCGGTCTTCCTGAGATTTCAGGTCTACTTTTTGATGATCCTTAAAGAATGCGCTAGATTTCCTCAATCTAATGTCACACATAGCGCAATTTCAAAAGTAATAAACAGATTACGAATAACAGGGTGTGTACATCAACGTCATTCCAGAAGGCAATTACAGAGAACCATTCATTTATTTTTAGTAACATTGATGTGATCGCCTATTTTGAAGCAAATGCGTCTTCGGAATGTGGGTTATCATGCCGAAGGATTTGGAAAATACCTCCCAAATATAAATATCATCTAAACCATCTATTCCCTGTTCATGCACTTGTAACTTTATGCTTGCTAAGCTAGACGCCAACAGTCATTTTAATAAGTGCCTGCTCTGGAGTGATGAGTCTACGTTCACTCAAGGTGATATTATATTATAAATAACCATAATTTACATTTCTGGTCACAAACCAATCCACACATTAACAAGGAAACAAACCATCAATACAAATGGTCACACTAAGGTCTGGTTTATAATTCGACAGTAATTGGCTGTAAAGTAATTGGAAGTAATTGTGCATTGACTGGTGCACGATATGTTAACCTTATTATTCAAAATGTGGTTTGTGATTGAGCAGAAAGTTTGTCTTTGGATGAAATTCGTCAAATATGGTTCCAGCAGGATGGGACACCACCCCACAGAAATACTGAAGTATGATACTCTTGAGAAGTGCTTTTGGAACAAATTGGATAGGATAGTTTAGGCCTGTTCGGTGGCCCTCAAGATCACCTTATGTCTATTTTCAAAAAAAAAAATTAACTCCCATGGATTTCTTTTTTTGGGGTTATGTGAAGGATGCTGTGTATCAATCTCCTCCCAGAGACTTGGATGAGTTGAAAAACCCAAATTCAATACGCATCTACAACATTTCTCGAATATTTACTAATTATTACGACTTCAATTATGTATTGCTTCAGATGGTAACCAAATTGAACATTTTCTGTATTTTTCTTGTGAAATAAAGAAATAAGTTATGTAAAAATGATGATTTAGGAGTAAACATGGTGTGTTTTCTACAATTTTTCCATTGCCACTTTTGTTGTATCTTACAAGATTAAAAAGTTAGGTTATGATTTGGCCCCTTAAAGAGGTCAAAGGTCAAATTTGACGCGAGCATCAGATTGCGCATCCTCATTTTCCTATAGCACTGTATTAACAGATTGTTGACAATTTTAATAGATTTCTAGATATTTGAGTGGATCACTTCAAAGTAAACACACTATGCAATTCATTTGTATTATCAGTAATATTAATTCCTTTAAACAATTTCTTTAAATTTTGAAAATTTCTCGCTATCACGCTTATATAGCCTACTACTAGTTTAATATAAAACATCTCTCTTCTCAAACCTTGTACTTTTCTAAAGGACGTAAGAAAAGTATATATACTTTATCGTCCTTTTCTAATGTTTGTGTTTGATAAATCTACGTAACTTCCAAAAGCTTAGCAAATAAATAAAACGATTTCACAGAAAATTGCCCAAGATATTTAGACACGTAATGCATGGATTCCACATGCGTAAAAACAACGGCAGAAACCACAAAACAGAAAACTTTTTGACATCACTTCCTGCTTTCGTCTTTTTGCCCAACAAAAAATTCTCTTATCTTTATAGGCTATAATTCAATCCAAATAAAAAAACCAGGATTTTTCTGTCGGGCAGAAAGACGAAAATAGGAAGTGACGTCATAAAATTGCTCTGCTTTGTGGTTTCTGCCGTTGTTTTACGTATGTGGGAATCGCGCTTTACCAAGTAAAACACTAACTGAAGCGACAGTACTATCTGCGTTGTTTTTCTAACTCAGTGCTGAAACGTAATGCAATAACGAAGCCTGGATTATACAATACAAACGAGCATTTACTGTCTCTTCGTAAAAAATGTTCACCTCAATACATCTAACATATCAACAGTGAAACCGGAAAAAAATTGCAGAAATACAAGGAATGTAGAACACGAACAATCTTTGATTTTATTCGAAGTCGAATTCCATCGTTGCTAAAAGTTTAATTTCTTCTGTTTAGGTATTCATGCAATATACTTTCTAAACAGGAATGTGTTTGCAGATTTGAGCTCAAAATCTTATTAAATTTTACATATTTAAATTTCTCCTTGCAGAATGTACCTCGAGTACTTATTTCAAATTCAAAGTAAGTTCTTCACTGAAAATAACTTCAGGTTGGAACCTTTCGACAGTTTAAGTCTGTAAGAAAATTAAAAGTATATACATCACATGAAAATAAACGAGGCCTTTCGGTCATTTTATTCAAAG
>JAHWFO010092776.1:7318906-7361644 GCA_023313115.1 Rhysida immarginata | reverse complement strand
CTTTCTCGCCCATTTTCTCAAGAACAGATACAGAAATTTACAAAAGACCATAGTATAACGCGGTTAGATGGAACAAATCCATTATTTTCATTGGTGGCTCTATCATTTTGATGCAGGTAAAATCATCCTAATTATTGTGAACATTAATAAACAAAAAAAGAGTTATCTTATTTATATGAAAAATGACAAAATATTTTAAGTTTTATTCACACTACTTTATTGCTAAAATGATTTCATTGGGAAGTAACCCATTTTGTTGATTTTCAATAAAATTCACCTGGCTCTATCTTTTGGATCGGACCTTATAAAGGCACTAGTTGTTACCCGCGGCTTCGCCCGCCCGCGCCATCTGTTGAGGGGAATTACAAAGCAAAAGCAGATAATTTTAAATGAAAACCCCAGAAAGTGGGGAGGGGGGGGTCGTAGGGGTCTGATTTTTGGCGATAGAGCAGGTCCTTTATTGATAAGCCTGCCCTGAAAATTTCAAGTCGCTAGCTCAAACCGTCTAGGAGGAGATAGAATTACAAATAAATAAATAAATACACGCAAGAGTTTTAGTATATAGATAACGGTCTTTCAGTGATAGAGATTTCACATGTACTACTGAAATTATACAACTGAAATTTTACAAAAGGCTTTGTAGCCGTCATCTTCATTTTTGATTTCCACTATTATCTTCATAATTCTGTAATTTTTTTTATTTTAATATTTGTATATCTATTTAATGTTCTATTTCTTCGGCTAAAAAATTAATTGAAAGTAGGACTGAAAGTACGAGAATAAACTCATGTTTCCTTTAAGAACGATTTTGTATAAATATTTCCCATCTTCAATCTGCATTATTAATACTTGTCTAAATGAAAAATTCCTCGATATACAGTTTTAAATTACAAGATAATTTTTTATGGGTTTATTTTATGAAAAAGAAACTACATAAATATAAAACATATCTTTAAAAAAATAAAAGAAGGCTTTCCGTTTTGAAGAACAAAAGGAAAATTCCCCTTCAGGTGAAAAAATTTACAAAAGGAAAAGTAGACCTTTTTTGTTCTGTAATAGCAGCAATTATATGATTACAGAAGGAAGAATGAACTCGCCAATTTCACCATTTCGATTCTCTTTGTAAAGCTGGGAAATTTACTGTTCATTTCATCTTTATGTGTTTACCCATTACTTTAATGGACAGGAGCTCAAGTTCAAGATTCCTATTGTTTCTATTATACTTGAAGTGTTTGCCTTTTTCTCCTTTAAATCCTTCGGGGAAATTCTAACAAAGTACTTCCAGCTTCCCCATCTAAAGCATCAATTTCACTGTTTTTATAGCAATGTCGAAACAATATTAGAATGGTTATTTAAGAACAATGAATCGAACTTAGTAAAAGAAGAAAGTAAGAAAAAAAGGAGCTTATTTTTACAAGACCTATTTCTATGCTGAGTTGAGATGGAATGCCTTTAAAATTCATACACTGAATTATTCTGCTAATAGACTGAAAATCATGTCCACTCTTTTAAGACTTTCTATTCAGAAACGAATACAGCCGCGGGTTCGAATCCAGCCGCTGGCCAGCGTATGCTGTGAGGCCATTTAGCCAGACTTGGTCTGAGATTTGAATGTCAGAGACTTTCTATTCAGAATTAAAAAGACATCTGTTTGATGAGTGCTGAGTGCATATTTTATATAACTTCATATTGCTAGCTGACAAGGGAACTATTTGACCTTGTCACTGGCAGATGGCAATGAAATTGGATACATGATTAAAGCACATCAAGGGAAGTCTACCACAAAAAAGTGAGGTGCAGATGGCATGTACTTCACAAATTATAGCGCGAAATTCATTTTTAAAAATTATAATCAGAATATTTTAAATTTTGGCCGCTCTTACACCCCTCGTATTGGTGACACCTCGAAGAAGCTCTACACAGCTTTACAGTGCTTATGTTCACCCGGTCCGGTTCCAGGTCAAGAGGCGTGATAATATATTATTTACAGTAAAATGGCGCATACCTCGCCTTCAATGGTTGAACTAAAAATGGCTGTAACTTGTACTTTACAACAGAGACTGGCGCTTAAAAAACGCATGTCAGCCACTTCCCCTTCCTACATCTACCCACAAAGTTTGAGCACCATGTGCCAATGACAAGGCCAAACAGTTCCTTTGTGAGATGAATTATTTTTATTTTCACTTTCTTCATAAACCAATTAAAACTTTAAAACCGCAATTGGTTTCTGAAAACTTAATTTAAAAAATCTTTAATAACAATCTAAATATTTGTCTACGAGCTCTATGAATCTCAGGAGTACTGGTTTTCAAAATATACAGCGCTGTAAAAAAAAATTAAATAGAAAGTGAAAATTGAAGAGAGAAATTTATTATGATATTTAAAACAATGTCGAAGACGAAAAATCTTGGATCTTTCTAGAAATTAATGATAAAATTAAGCGCGAACAATTAAAAAGATTAAATCAACTAACTAAAAACAACAACAAGAGCGTTTGCAGTAATCACTTAATTATTGATTCATAAATATGTCTTAAAGCTTTCAAAATATCACTGATAAACAATGAATGATTCCGTTACCCTTAAAAGTTTATGAAGAAAAGCTTGAATTAATACATGGTGATTCACAATGAGTGTAACCAAGAGTGGTAGTCAGGTTGAGCAAAAAACTTCATATGAACATAGGTCGCATTCCAATTATGTACAGAATTATAATACAGGGTGCCCCATAAATAAGTTCAGGTTTTTGATAGCCTACAACTTTTAAACGGAGCAAAGTATATTAAATCCATAAAGTGGTGATAGCAATGCGGGGCCCCGCCTCATTAAGCTTTGAATGTCCGTGCATCTCTGAATGAAACTTTCCCTGAAGGTAGATTGGGCGCCCTGGCCTCGTCGAGTGGCCGGCCCGGACCCTAGACCCGATGCCCCCCGATGTTTTCTTTTGGGGCTATCTCAAAGAGAAAGCCATTGACGGCATCGAGGAACTGAAGGAACTGATAACCCAAGAATTTAACACGATTCCTATTTGAGTTCTGTCGCAACGCGTGTACAAACGTGGCTTTGTGCCTCCAAGCAGTAATCGATGAAGAACAGTTTGTTATTGCACAGGAAAACCGCACATAGAGAAACATATAGAGAAAGATTTTTGTATCCTTTGATGATGTATACCTTTTCACAGATTAAATAAGTTGTGTTCTACAATGGCTGTCAAACACCTGAACTTATTTATGCCAATCAAAGTTTTTTTATTGTTGTAGCCAGCAGGTAAACTCATCATATGTTATGAACTTATAGTTAATATGTAATTTAAAAGCCTAAGAGAGTATGTGATTTATGAATAACAAGTGCTCAAAATGTGCTTTGAGCCTGAATACGAGCACGATATCTACGAATTAAGGAATCCAAAACACGAATAATGGCATCGTTATTACAATTTTGATTGGCCGCATCAATTATACGTTGGAGTAATCGTTCACAAGTGATGATGTAAATGCTGTAGATGAAAACTGAATGATCATATTTTAGGTGATTCCAAAGATAAAAATCTGAAAGATTTAGATCATGGAACCTCCGATCGATGGGACTTCCACAACCAATCCACCTGTTGGGATAAACATGCGTAGCCATTCAGTTGTCTTCCATAGTAAAGTTCTGGATTATGTTTTCTATTTCCTCATCTAGTGCTCTATTCCATAGTGGATTGGGGCGCCATCATGCTGGAACCATACTTGTTGTCAAATGTGGAGCATCTCATAAAATGGTAGCTTACTACAAGTATTACACTTTCAATACTTTGATCTCTTATAATTCTATAACGAAGTAAAATAGGGCCTAGGTTTTTATACGAGTTATCACTTAAATTGACATCCCCATCAGAATACCGAAGTTTGTACACTCATTGTGAATCAAAGTATGTATATTATCTTATTATTGTTTTTATTTCTTATTCCGTTGATTGTATTCATTGGGAAAATAAATTTTGTAAATGCTCACTTTTACAAGTTACTTTTTAATTGATTTCCTTTTCAATTTTTCTTTTTTCATAACGGAAATACTCGAATTTGATTCCGTTCTATTTTCTCCCTTTTATCTTTAGATTAAATTCGGAACACCAGGATAATGACCGATTCTCCATCCCAGAGATTGTGAAGAATGGTTGTCAAATTAAAAAGTGGTTCACAACAGCAATAATGTTCGAGTGTCTTTCACCACGAAAAATTTAATAGGCAGAAAAAATAATCTTTATATCTCGCCACATTCTGATTAAAAATAAAAAGACAAAGTGTCGAGATTTCTACAAGGCAAGTTAATAACTCAGGTTCTGTAAGGCCTAGATTAATGAAATTTGGAGAAATAACAGGGTACATAAGACTGTGTATACCGTTAAAATTTGATCTAATTCTAACAAGTAGTTTCCGAGTTACTCATTCAACATTGTAACGGCGTCATTGTTGGGGGACGATGTTGGGGAGGTGGGGACGGCGAAGGTAAATTGTTCTGCCCATTTTCTAATACGTTACGAAATTTTCTCGGCGATTCTTTTTTTATCCCGTATTGGTGACGTCTATAACTGACACGAAAGCCTTCGATTGTGCAGAATTTAATTTCTATTTGATTGCTCACTCATGAATAATTGTCGTTTTGTGTAATAGATAAAACTGACATTTCCTATTCTAATGGAATTATATATATTATCCAAATAAATGTTTATTCGATTTTGAATTTTCTTCACCTGTTCTTTAAGAATTAATTATAGTTTACTTCTCTTTGTATTAAAGAGAAAAAATATATAAATTAAACTCTAGATTTCTAACGTTGAATCTAATTTAAGAGAAAATCTAAAATGACATTTTCAAAAGATTGCGTAAGTTCAAAGAGACGATTAAGTGGATTTCTCTTAAGAATTCAGTAATCCATTTTTCATAAGAATTCTTAAGTACTCTTACACAATGATAAACGTCATTTTTAAAGAAGAAATTTAATTTAAACTGATAAAGTAATGGTATATTCTTTAATTCTCGGGGATACACGTATATATTCATACGTTCCCTACCTTATAATGAACCTTCTGTTTGGAAATATAAATTAACAGAGAAAAATTCGCCTATAGTAGCATGTTTATTAATTTAATCGAACAGCTTTAAATATGTGAAATATATTAATTTTGCTAATAATAAATAATATTTTATTTATAAGGAAAAGAATTAAATCTAGCTTTAAAATAAAAGGAAAGGTCAGCAAAGGAAAAATGACAAATAATGATAAAAATTGCTTTAATACGTGTAGATGTCGAAGCCTTAGAATATTTAATGGTTCGTGTCTTTAAGCTGTTTACACAGACTGAGAACTTTCTTCAGTAGGTTTCCGATTACTTCTAAGCTTTTGTGACTCGAAATGTCGATTCGATCCCGGAAAGAAATGCCGTGAATATATTTGAAGAGCAAAAGAAATGCTTGATTTCTAACGAACTGAATTTTCGTTGCACATCAATTGCATGTAAATCTGGGGGAAATTCAAACCAGAGGAAATTTTTATATACTTTTTCGTCTTAGCAACTTTTATTAATACACTACAAATGAAAATATAATGCTTATATACTGTATTTTCAAAATCACGGTACGAATAAGCTTTAAATTTTTCTCCACGACCCTGTCAATACCCAAATTCTGTGAGTCTTCTTTTTTAAAATGGATCCTATTTCATCCGGAAGAAGGGGGAAAAAATGACCCCGTTTGTTAACGCTGACCCCCTGATGCCCTCAAAAGTGCCCCATTTTCAACCCAAAAACTCCAATAAAATGCCCTACATTTAGGATCATTTTTGGGGGTCAATCTAAATAGCCTCCTCTTCAATTAGCTTTCAGAAAATGCTTTTAGCGACCCTCCTCTTTTTTTTTTCCTCTTATGAAATAAATTTTTTTAATAATAATTAAGTAAATAAGCTTAATTTTTTCAATGCAATATTTTTTTTTTATTTTTTAATTCCTTATTCAAAAGCTCTATTATATTGTGATTTAAAAATATAATAGTAATAACTATAATAGGAGTAATAACATTAAGTGTTTATTTCTAAAAAAAATAGTCTCTTTTATAGAAATAAACACTTAATATTATTACTCCTATTGTAGTTATTACTATTATATAGTTGATCTGTTGCTAATCCAATTTTTTATTATCTGATAATTCGGCACAAGAAAGTTATAAAGCAAACAGAATTATTTGTTGTTAAAAATTTCATTTTTTTCCAAACACACAGATAAGAGATTAAACTGACTATTAGCACTGAATAAATAAACAGGAAATCTATTATAATTTAAAACAGAAATTTTGAAACCACTGGAACCATTTTAGCAGAAACATATAATTAATCAGGAGCTTGCAAAAGAATTAAACACACAAAAATATTACAGTTAAGTAAATATCAAGGTTAATTTTTGTCTCTTAAGCAGCATGAAAACAGCAAGAAATTCTAAGAAATTTTTTCTGCTCCGATATCCGGAAAATGCCGTCATTAACGCGGTCTATTTATTCACTAGTGGAAGTCTTTTAAATCATCCTGAAAAGCTTTTTTGGTTAAGGAGCTTGAAAAATTCAAAAATAGTTTATTAGAACAAAAATTAATAGTAAGACTCATATTGACGATCAGTTGGATATTTCTTTTCTTTTTACTGCTAGTTATTATTCGTTTCTGTAAGTTTTAATATTCTAAAAAGACGTATTAAATTACAATGAATATATACACTTAATAATAAAGCTAAAACAAAGGAGGAACCCTCAAAACTGTACACAAAGAAAAATACATTAAATAAATAAATAAATAAAAACAGCCAAATTGGATGACATTAATAAAATGTGGAGTCAAATAACTATAAAATAAATAGGTTACGTTAATTAAATTTTAAAATATTTAACAATAACATAGAAAACGAACGGTTTTTCAAATAATCAAAAGGCATACATCCCAAGCCAGCAATTTGATAACAGGTAGATCAATGAACGTCTTAATGTGACTTTCCTTGTCGAAACAATTCAAACAAGGACGGGGATAAAAATAAACAAACATGGTCTCCCCGCCATCAATAAACAAAATTACACAACCACTCTCTCTGTTTCTCAAACACTAAAGGTTTTAATGTCATTTTTTTCTGTTTAATATCTACTTCCTCTCTCGCAGCTGGCTATCGGAGGTTAAGGACAAAACCAATTTCTATGAATGGACATCCGCATACCAATCATTCTAATGACATTTTGCATTAGAAAAAAAAAGAAGTCGAAGGAGAGAGGGGTTGCTTTGAGAGGATTGTCGGGTTTTAAAGACTCAATTGAATGAGTCGTCCATTCTAATCTCAATAATCTTTTCTGAGGGAAGCTGGGAATTCATATCTTAAATCACTAGATTAATAATGAAGGTTTAACTTTAGATAGAGGAAGCTGTGACGATAGAATGATTACAGTTTTAAAAAACGTAATCTTGACGGCAGGCAGAGGTGACATTATTTCCACAAAAAATTTTGAATTAAAAAATTTAGTTCCAGGAACTCGACGATGAACAAATTTAAACGCTTTTAAAATCTATTTTTATAAAGTATTGATTGTTCTAATAGCAGAGCGAAGGCGGTAGCTATAAATTACTTAAAGGGAACAATATGTAAATATTTGAAACTGCAACAAAATAAAATATATATAAAAAATTGCATAAAAAATTGCATAAATAATTTTCTACCTAACGACCAAAAATAAATAAATAAATAAATAAATAAATAAATAAATAAAAATTAATAAAGACAACGTCCAAACAAGAAAACGTCCCTTGGCTCCCGGTTATGCTACTCATATGAGCATATCGCAATATACTTGATGGAAGTAAAATGAATAATCAAAGCTAATATATAACACAATCGCCCAAGAAACATTTATTAAAAATATACAATTCATACAAACCCTTATCATCCTTCTTAAATGTCACCCATTTGATTCATGACTCACTTTGAGTTCACTGTTGTTACGGATTTTCTAAAGATTGTGTTGTCTCAGTCTTAATTAGTCCAGTGAACTGATAGTTCCCACTCTTCCTCCATAAAAATGAGAAAGGACAATATCATAAAGGAGGATTGATCCTTTTGTATGCTTTCAAGAATCGTTTTTTAAAGTAAAGCCAGATCTATTGCCGCTTTTAGAAGCAAGTGAGTCGCTGATCTTTTAAAATTGAATTTTCGATCGCGGTTGAAGTGCGTCACTGGAAACTTCGACCGGTCGTTCCAAGTAACGAACATCCGATAACTCATTTCTGCCTTCATTAAACTTTTCGATCCATTTGTAAACAATCTTTCCGCGCCATTATGACAGAGTGTGACGCTAGCTGGATGCATTTTGATGCTACGTAAAATAATGCGCTAGATACTTTTACTAGGTGCCATGCTCTTTGTCATTGCTGTAATAGATTTGAATGAATTCATTCAATAGATAAAACAACGACAAAATGGAAAGGATTAAAGAAATGACTTTAAAAGGGGACCATTAATTAATTAAAAATGTTTAATAATATATACATTTATATAAATAAAAATCGCATTAATAGCTTAGAAATATTTTTTTGGACTATTTGTAATATCTCAGGCTGAAACATTTCGATAACTTGCAATTTAAAAAGTATTTATGATAAAGATTAAATTCTAAATTTTATTAAATATCGGCTTAAAGCGACTACAAAAGAGATCAATTCGACTTGATAAAAATATTCTTTAATTATATTCTGAAGAAGAAATAAAAAAAAATCTTTTCATTAATTTTAATCATTTCCTAATATTTCTCACAGAAGAAGCTACTTAAACATTATTAATAGATTTTATTGAAGCAAGTTAATTTTAATTTATTCTTTTTTAAGAAACGAATGCCATTTCACAATTTATAGCAACATTATTTCTTGTCTGTTTCCCCTTTGTGTTTTGATATTGAATTCGCATAAAGCATGCAAAAATTTTTTTGAATATACAAATTTTTTCCTTATAATTTCTTTATTTGCGTCACCAAGGATAACCTTAAGTAAAATTTATATTTATTCGGTACAAATAGCTTACTGCTTTTATTAATAAATTGTGTAGCTATTCTTATGATAATATTAAGCTTTCTATATTTACCTCTTCTCCTTTATGTATTTTGGAATTAAAGAGTTAATGAGTTTTTTGGCAAAAGGTAAGTTTTAAAATTTCCTATTTTTCCTCGGGATATTTCATTTTTAAAATTAAGTAAATATACGGCAAAATGAAAAGATTAATTTAAGAACGCAAATAAATTATTTTAATACATGTAGTTGTTGTTGAGTTCCATCAAGTCGAAATCGACTTCTGGTGACTGTGTGGACATATGCTATTCATTCACAGTTTTCTAAGGAAGAATGATAATGCGGGGGTTTCCCGTTGCCTTACATGTAGTTAGTCCATTACAATTAGTTAGACTCTTTGAAACGTATTTGAAACGTCTATTTTTTTGCTTGAAGATTTAAAAACACTTTTAACTGTAGCGATTATTTCTCTACACGGTGACTTAGATAATTTGATATTTCGTAAAAACTCTATTATAAAGATCTTGGTATTACCATGGTTATACTAACTTCTAATAACCATGGTATTTACCTATTCTCGAATTTTATCTTAGTATTTGCGGGCCTGCAAAATGTACGGTGTCTTCAAGCGCTTTGTAAAAATAATTAACTCATTTAAATTCTTTCGAAGGCCTTTTCAATTCTTAATTCGAGGTAAATAAATTTGGTTCGATACTCATAATACCTTAACTATGCGTTGACGGAAGAAAATTGATGCTATCGCAACAATTTTTAATAAGTTAATACGAAGCGACAATAAAATTAATTTGTTATCTCTTTCGCTGATTGATTTGAAAAATGAAGCAATTCACCGTCTTCTGGCTAGCGTTCTATCGGGCGTAATTTATTTGCCTTTTTAATCACAATCTTTTAATTTTTCTGTTTCTTATTATAATTTTAGACACTATGATCCCTGATTTTTATCACATTACATTAAATAACAAAGTTATTCGCTGTAGGATGGCTAAGTATTTTAACACAGTAACACTGATTTCTTTTAATTTTTATCATTTGAATTTTATTGTTACTAATCTCGTATATGGACATGTCTTTCCTATTCTCTCTTCTGTAGTTATAAGTGCATTGGCGATATTGGGTTTGCTAGATGGCAAGGAGGTAATACCATTTGAAGTCGAAAAATAAATTTATATAGGGTGATCCAAACTTATCCAGCATAATTGTTTAGGAACATTGTATGGTTCAAATGGAACAAAAATGTCCTTAAACATTCCATCTAGTTTCGATCATGTGTCTATTTTCTTGTAGAGTTGTTAAAGCAAATAAATTAAACACTTGAGAGTGCAGATCACTGTTATTCTGCATACTGACAGAACATAATATTGAACTACAAAACAAAACTAAAATGATCCAAGGAATAAGAATAAGAAGAAAGTAACAAATCAATGTCGAGGAAGCCCCTCAAAATGGTTGCCTCCAGTTCCAAGGCACTGGTTACATCATCTTCGGACAACTGGTAGTTGCCACAATCTGGTCGGATGTAATTGCTCGACTACAAGCTTAAATGGATGCAATGAGCTCATCTCTGGTGGTGGGCGGATTGCTGTAGACCTCCTCCTTCAGTGTTCCCCACAGAAAAAATCTAATGGGGTGAGGTCCGATGACCACCTCTACCTACCCATCTGTCGGGATAATTGACATTCAATCAGTCTCGCACTCCTCTATCAAAGTGGGCCGGGCATCCGTCCAATTGCAATCGGAAGTTTCTTCGTACATAAAATACGTAAAAGAAAATAGACACACGTCGATATCTCACACACGATCAAAACTAGATGTAATGTTTATAGGACATTTTTAGTTCCTTTTGAACCATACAATGTTCCTCAACAATTATGCTGGATATGTTTGGGTCACCCTGTATAGGGAAAAAATACACAGGCTTCAAATAAACGATGCGGTAAAGTATTTTTAAAGCCGACGTGTTTCGGTATTTCACTATTCTCACAGGTCTTCAGGCTGAGATACCTTTTCTCTACAAGTAGCTGTTTGTCAGGACTTCATCTAGTTGTTTCAGTTATAGATCAATTTTTGTTGATTTTTATTGTACTACAAATCAAGAAGGATGGCCATGACGATTATGAATTTACAAAAAATAAAATTAAAAAAAAAGACTCCTAATGGCTGTTCGTACGCTTTGTAAAGAAACTGTTCATTTTAACTATTGAGGCCAAAGGCGAATGACAGATTGAGCGAGAGTAAGAGTTCAAACAAATGAGATGTAAATAAAGATCGAGTGTAGCCGAAAGGGGAGAAACACTGCATATTTCGGACAGCCATGATTAATCAGTTCTCAAATAAAGAAGAAATTTCAAATATTCTATTGCTCTCACATTTAAAATTCTTTAGTCATTAATGGAATCAAAAAATATTGACAAAGGTAAACTCTAGGTCACTATGTCGAGGATGTAAGAAAGAAAAAAAAAGAAAAAACCTAAAAAGAAAGGAAAACAAGCATGTGCCCACGGGTATGATTTTAGTGCCGTTAAAAACATACAAATAAAAAAGCTGATACCAAGAAACAACTTTTCTAGAAGAAGTACTCTTATCTTTTATTTACTCACATATTTCCATTTCCTGGATTTCTGAGTCTGTCCCTTTTTTTTCTTTTTTCTTTTTTTTTTTTAAAAGGAGACTTGTTCAAGGAAAAAATGCGGCAACGAAATTATCTTGGAATTATTCTTATCTAATTTAAAGTTCCTTTGTTTTGTGAGACAGTAAGCATTCAGTCAGGTTGAAGAGTATAACTGATAAATTGTGTAGTTTCTTTAAATTATGTATTTAATGTTTTAAATAGTTGAATTTAAAAAGCTATGTATGTGAAGTATTGCTCTTTGAATTCAATCCAATTAGCAGAAAAAAGAGGATTGGCAAAAATATCTCATCAAAATATTTGTTTTTCAGAGATTTTTCCAACCCAATTTAATAATATATTACCGAGAATTAAACTACATAATTACATGAAGCAATCGTTTGGGTCAAATGCAAATAAATATTTCTGCCAAGTTGCTGCTATCATCCATTCAGAGATAATCAATATCTCACCTATTGGAAAACCCAAAGAGATAATTGCAAAGGATAAATTTTAACTACTAAAAGTCTAATATAAGGAAAACAAAACAGGATAGAGCAAATTTTCCTTCATTTTTTTTTTTTTTGATAAATTATGGGATATCATGACAAATTGTCGCTTGGGTGAACAGAAGGTAAAATTTGGTACTTTTGAGTATCAGGTATCATTGTTTATATCAGGAGGATATTAGAAATTTTGTCAAAAGTAATTTAACAAGTTGTTTTTTCCTTTGGACTAGATAAACAAATTACAGTTGCGAAACAGTAAAGGGAGTCCATTTCCTTCATGGTTTTAGGTATAATTCATATTAGAATAGAATGGGAAATATTGCTATAGCTATCATTCTAACAAATTAAAAAAATTAGCAAACGCTCCAAAAGAGCCATACATATTTAACTTAGAAAGGTTAATGTTAAATTTTTAGGAAAGAAAATATCGAACAAGATTCTTCGCTTAAGAGAAATTCGCGGAAAATGGTTGTCTTGAATAATCCTCACTAAATAAATAGTATGACGTTTAATGCAGCAGGTTCATAGGAAGAAAGTTTATATTTATTTATTTTTTAGCACAATCTCTCTCAAAATAATATTAACTTTCTCCGAATTGCTAAATAAACCAAACCACCTAAGTGCCAAAACATAAAGTTACACTTCTTTATATATACTTTCTTCAAGATATGAGTGATTTAACTCACAATGGTAGACCATCTTTAGGCGTCTTCCTTTAAAATCCCTTTAAGATTACACACTTACTTTTAAAAAACGATGTTTACAAGCACTTTTTAACCTCATAAAAATTTAAAATGTGATTTCATAATCAAATCACTCAATTTCAACCAACTTAATCGACAGAGAATTTATTACTGGTCCATATAATTTAAGAAATATATCAATAATGCGAACTTCTCCTCACTAAAATTAAATGTCGCAAATAATCCAACACTTCACCTCAAAGTTTAATCCATTTAACATGACTAGCGATCTCCTTTGTTTTGTTACAACAGATAATTGATTATAACCGTGAATGTTCCCTTGCATGGCCACTGAACAGTGGGAACCGCATATGTCAAGTGGTCACGCCATCGTCACTCCTACAGATGATAAATAACTATAAACTCCTCTTGCACGATATAAAGCATTGATATTTTCTGCCTCTTCAGACCATGTTTCTATTTTAACTGCCCTTAGAAGCCATAATTTACGGCCAAAATTGCAAATAGCCTTTTGTTAGACTTATGATTTAGGTTTTCGAGGGGAGTACAGGTAAGTGGATCTGATGAAATAATGCAATTATATGGAGTTCGTAGATCGAGGTCAGATATTTAGATAGCTCACGAAAAGTATAACTGTGTCAAGGATTTTAAGGGATCAGTATACTCCTTTCATATAGAAGGTATCTTAGTCAGCTATCATGATATTTTAAAACCCCTTTCGTGTATCACTGTAATCTACCATTAGTACTGTCTCCAACATTATATCAAACTTGCTATTCTTTCTTAAATATATACAGGATAAAGGCAAAAATGGGTAAATCAGAAAGTAAATTTCCCTATTTAATTCCCACGAAGAAATGCATATGCTGAAGTACATTGCTCACAAAAGCTAGAAGATTTTTCAGAATGAATATGAAGCGGATAAGAAAGAAGCATTTGATTTTTGTTTATTAATCAAGAACATCAGAAAAGCAAATGACAAGTCAAAGAAAGCTGTCCGATTATGCAAATGAGACGCAAACTCAATAATCGTGGTTGAGTGCCCAGTGGCAGATGGGAAACCCTAACCTTGTCTTCTTCGTATTGTGCCAGTCTCTTAAAAGCGATTCTACAGTCTGATAACTACGCTTTGGGATGTTCCAAGGGGTGCTCTTGCCAAGCCATATTGATGGGGATGAACAGAAGCATATCAAACTAGATGAGAGTGCCACACATTGACTGTTTAGTCATCCTGGACTGGCAAAACACGATAAGGCAGGAACAGGATCAGATTGTCCGGCAGTTCTTGTTGGATCCTCTGCAACTCTTGCTCCAGGGCAACTTCCAGCTCAAGAAGTGCTGTGGGAGACATTGAACTGTTTGCCAGATGTCTTTCCAGAACATCCCAACATGTTCGCTAGGATTCAGATCTGGAGAATGTGAAGTCCAGTTTATGCGTTCGATTCCTATGAAATTCCTGAACCATGTTGTTGACGAGATGCGGATGTTGGGGGCTTGCATTATCGTCCATGAAAAGAAAGTTCTTTCCAATTGCTCCAGCATAGGGTAATATACGGTACATGATATCATCTCGGTATCTGATAGCAATCAGCGATCCGTTTCTGATGACCTGGAGATCGGTACGACCACTAAAGCTGATGCTAGCTCGTGATTCCACCACCACCGAAGGAGTTCCTTTCCCGCACAAAACCTGGATGAGTAGGACACGATGATTGATGATTACTCATCAAAGAAGAGGACAGTTAACCATTCATCATGGGTCCAATGACGATGCTCATCAGCCCACCTTCTGCGTGCCCTACGGTGATCAGAGATAACGGAATACATACTATTGGTCGCCGGTATACCGTCCAATACGATGGAGTCGATTTCGTTTAGTTTAGGTGCATACCCGCCGTCCAGTGGCAGCAAGAAACTTTTCCCACAGCTCCGTCGCATTACTGCGCTGTTTTCTTCTTGCCAATAACTTCAAGTAAGAGCAATCATAATCGTAGACTTCATCTGTTTTTGTTGTGGCAGATGGGCGACCCTGCCCTCGTCTTCTTCGTTACTGTGCCAGTTTCTTGAAAGCGATTCCACAGTCTGCTAATCACGTTTTGGGATATTCAAGTATTATTGCCAATGTCATCTGTGTTTGACTAGCTTCAAGACGTCCTGTGGCTCTCCAGGCTTCCAATACTAGCAAATCGTGTTGCAGAGGCATTGCAAGAGCAAGTAAATTCCAGGATGTACACTTTCATGATTATTCCAGTACTTTCAGCCTTTTCATAGTGCGCTTTGACCAGTGAAATGAAAGTTTGGCTTTTGCATTTCATTTGCATAATCGGACAACTTTCTTTGACTTGTCATTGCTTTTCGGATGTTCTTGTTTAATAAACAAAAAATCAAATGCTTCTTTTATTAATCGTTTCAGGTTCATTTTGAAATATTCCCTAATTTTTGTGAGCAGTGTAATTGGTGACTATATTGTGCAAAAAGATTGCATTGCCCAGCATCTGTAACCAAACTCTTCATCAACAACGTTCATCAACAACGTTCGGGAAGAGTGGAAGAAAATTCCTGAAGCTGGCTTTCAAAACTTAGTCAAAAGGTCTTCCTCGGAGAATACAGATCTGCAGAGACGTGATAGAAGCAAAGGAATTTTTCCGAAAACTTTGAAAATTATTTCGGCTAAAAATCTATTTCAACACGAATTCCATAAAAACAAAATAGTTTCTTCGTAATGTCATTCTGCATTACTCATTGTCAGAGCATAATTAAACTCTTAAGAAAGTACAATTTATAATTTCGAGCATGTGAACGTTTTCTAAACCTTCTAGTCATTTGGAAAGCGTTGCCAATGTAAAATGAAAATGACTTTTCAAAATATCATATTCTAGCAGGTTTTATTTTGGGTTTCAAAATGCCCACAAAGGGTAATGCCATGTGAAAGAACATAAAATACTTATGCGTATATCAAGAAAACAAAACTTGTAATTTTTTGCCATATCAGGTCCAAAGTTCAGATTATACAAATATACAGGGTGATTCAGAAAAACTCCCTGGTTTCGTGATTTTAATATAGGGAGCCCATGAAACCATACCCTCATTATAAGGGTGTATATCTGTGTCTGATGTACGCAAGAATTTTTTTCGAATAGCCTGTATCCCTAGTTCGTAGCTTGGTTGAGCACTCTCCACCAGGATATACTGCGCCGTGTTTGAGCAGAAATATCGCTCTAATATCTCTGTCAGAGCAGGAAGCTACAAAGAGCAGTTCTAACTGACACAAAATCACTACGTTCGTATTACATTTATCTGGAAGATGATTTTTTTTTGGAACCAAGATATATTTGAATCCCCCTGTATTTAATTGTGTAAGTGATACAAAAGCAATCATTAACCATTCAATTTCCAGATTTATTGCAAAAATTTCTGATATTGGTTTAAATCGATGCTAACACATTTATCATGCATTTAGTATACGAGGATCACTTACAAAGTCATAACTATTTTTTTTTCAGAGGAATCCCATTTTTCGGTATGCAGCAATGACATTGAGACGTAGGGTACTTATTGGTGCCGCTAGATGGTGTAGATGTTCAAGGACGGAAAAGGAAGAGATGCGCGAAAGTCATTTGGTTTTCAACCGTTGTCAAATATGGATGTGAGTCGGCTAGAACAACGTGCATACGTACGAGGGCGTTTTGAAAAGTAATGCCTCCATTGCTATAACTTTATTTGTTAACCTATTTTCAAAATTCTTTTTGTATCTTATACTCACATTTGTCCTCTATGTAATGCACTATTCACTTTTCGACATAGTCCCCATCCCTTTCCACGCATTGCGCTAACGCGTGACTAGTTGGGTGAACCCGTGGGAGAGGAATTCCGGTGTTGTTGTCGACACCAGGATTGAATGGCAGCGTTTACCTCGCCGTCAGAACCAACTCATGTCCTTTAAGAGGCTCTTTCTTCTTTGGGAAGCGGTGAAAGTGGCTAGGTGCAAAGTCTTTCATCTTTGAACTTCAGTCATTCATCTTTGAACTGTAGGCGCTGCAACGCCTCTGGTGGTTGGCGACTCGTGTGCGGGCGAACGTTATCGTACTCCAGAAGAGGGTCCAAAGCTTCCGGAGTAACCCATATAACAGAGATTATTAACTAGCGGAAGAATGGAGCTCTTATTGTTTCACAATGTCCGCCTGTCCTCTTCATATTTTCTACATTTTCTGACGTAGAAAGTTGAAATTCAGAATGTTTCTTACCATAGGCATATCCTACTTTACTATTTCGGTTTTGATTGGTGCACTGGGGGTCGGAGTTAGAGGGGGGGTGGGAAATATACGTGAATTTTAGGTAATGTAAAGAAGAGAATTCGGTATACAAATTTCTCTAGGCAAGAACTACATTACTATGAAGTTTGGACCAAATTGTTCCATTGGGGTCGAAATTGTAGGGATGGTAGTCATTTGGTGTTTAGAACTATGGCAACATGTATCATGTGATATGTCATTCGATCGGAAATGATCAGAAACGAAAGAAAATACAGCGCTTTTACAATTTCTAAGTACTATGTTCTAGAAAATCAGTTTTTTGATTAAAATAAACAGGGGGGGGGGTTAAAAAGTGCAGATGAAGGGGTTAAAATAGTTAACCTTAGGGCATCCGCTAGATCGATTTTTATAAAAACACTTTAGCGAGTTTGATGATTTCTTTTTTATAGTTATACAGGGTGAGTCAAAAGTCACTGTACAAAGCTGTATTTTGGAAATGGTGTGTATAATGAACGGTGTGAATAGGGAATAGGATAGGCACTCAATCTTTTGAGACAGCTTTGGAGATTGGCCGCCATCTTGAAATCTGCCACTTTGGGTCAAGGCTCATTTTCTTAAATGGGAAGGGGGTCATGTGGCATATCATATATATATTATAGCACTAGTTTTTTCAAGAGTTCATTTCTGCAATCGGATTTCAAGTTATTAACAAAAACATTGACACTGTATCATTGTCTGTGGCAGGTAATTGGAGATGGCAGTAATAAAGGAGGAGAGAATTGAACTGATCCTGATGTCCGGGAATGTCCCTACCGTACCATTGCTGTTGATTTCAACGCCCGGCACCCCGAAAGAGAACCAATCGTGAACAGTGTCGTTGATATGTGATTTAACATTTCAGAGATACTGGGACTGTTGAACAGTGAAGCTCGCACAGGCCGCCAAAAACATCAACAAATGATTGCACCGCTGATTTTCATCACGCTCGAAGACGCGTAATTGGAACTTGAAATTTTCAGTAAAATTTTTACCTGCTTTGCCTTTACTAAATAGATTTTCCCAAATCTATTTGATGATTTTTATAGTAAACAAATTTTTAATGGCATAAGTACGGAAAGCTTACGCTGGTGGTTTAAAGCACGGCACATTGTAGCCAGCTCTGAAAAGGGAAGAAACTTATTGTTAACCCAATTCTTAAAATGTATCCAATGTTTACAGATAGACTTTAAAAATTATCCTTCTCTAATCACATTTTCATTCCAGAAATCCACTTGTAATTTAGTACTGTATAGTCTATTGATCCAACAGTAAAGTCTTTTGATTCAATATCTGAGCACCGTCGACGATAAATATTGAAAATATTTTCGAAATATTTTATTTCAAAAGAATCCCTGAATAAAAAGGAAAGGGAAACCACTGACATTTGAAATTGAAGGAAAGGGAACGTGGTAATCTCATGAAATTCACAAAGCACTAAAATTGAGAAAAGTTGAAACTAGTGAAATAAGTGAATTGTGTTTCACTTAAACCACTGAACGTCATAATTTGTTTACTTAAAATGCAAGTTACCTCAGTTTATCAAATGGTTGAAGCAGAGGATAATATGTGTGCAGATTCCACTGACTGTTGTGAAATCTGTTATTATTTCCTCAAATTGAACTTATTTGCGCCAGTTACAATAGTGTTTTCCTAATTTTTTGGTTGTGTATTTTTTTCACCTGGGAGGCTCACGTTTTGTAGCATATGCACTCCCATGAATAAGCCGATCCGGATTGTTGACATGAGGCACTGAATCACGTTTAAGTCTTTCGTTCTTTGTACCTATACAGGGTATATCAAAATAGTTTACAAACTTTGAGGGGGCGTTCCTCACACCAAAACAAGACACATAGTCCATATAAACATATATCTCAAAATCCTCCCAACGGTGCTGAATGGTTTCGCAAACTTTCTTGATAGAGGAAGCGTCTCTGAAATTGCCATGGTAGATTTCAGCCAGTACTTCTCGAACAATGAGACTAAAATGTGTTGGAGTCCCATCATGCAATAAACCACATCCTTCTCATCTGTAGAGGGCACATCATGTTGTAAGTCTGGTAGAGTGTTCTGGAGAAAGAGACAAATGTAAACAAGTCTCCATGGCAACATATCTGGTTAGTTATAAACTTCCATTGATGGATTTGAACGTAAACTTTTACTAATACCTCAAAATGTATGAACTGTTTCTTGTTTTGGTGCAAGGGACCCGCCCTCAAAGTTTGTAAACGTATTTTTGATACACCCTGTATATTTAAAAAATCAACAATTAAATTTTTTTTACCATGAAGTTATGGAATCAAGAACTTAATTTTTATTGTCATCAATGTAGTCCTTATCATTCAAATGGCGTGGACACACATGAGCATGTTTTTGATGGTTTGCTTGCCACTAAAATTTCATTTTGTTTTGTAGAGGAAGGCGATGAAATAGTAAATCTTCGTTGTTGAATTGCAACCGAATACTTATACGGCATTGTTTAAATACAGTTAGAAACCTTGTACGTTATCACTATGTTTGGAGGGAGACAATTTGAATGTACAGTGGCAAAAAGTGCGGTGGCATAGCCTATGGAGTTGGCAGCATTTGCAAAGAGCCCACAACGCAGCCAGTCATCCATAGCACAATTTCTGCGTACCAACAAATGGCAAAAGTTCAGATGCAGCAAAAACTATCCAAGGTTGGTTCGGGCAGACGTGAGGAATTCTATACCTGGGCTCTGGACAACTATCTACTGTATCCTTCATTTCCACATAACATTGTTTTCAGTGATGAGGCAAATTTTTATGTCCGTGATGAGGTGACCCGTCAGAACATAAGATATTGGAGTGATAGGAACCTTACTTGGGCAGATCCATCCAAAATCGTTGGTGATGTCAAAGGAATTGTGTGGCGTGGGCACCGTTTAATTGGGCCAATTTTTATAGACGGGATCCTAAATGCTGATGAATACCTGCGAATGTTACAGAACACTGCGTTTCCGTCATTGTTGACTGAAGATGGCAGTTTCCCAAGTTTTTTTCCAGCAGGATGGTGCACCATCGCACTACGGACGTGATCTCCATCAATGGCTGGATGGGCAATTACCTGGTCATTGGAATGGCCGGCAGGGTCCTGTGGAGTGGCCACCACGTGTCCCAATCCTCACACGGCTAGATTTTTACCTGTCGGGTCACTTGAAACAAGTTGTGCATGCTGAAATTCGATTGCAGGAATGAATTCCTAAGAAAAAAACTGGTGTAATTTGATATGCCACATGACACCCTTCCCATTTAAGAAAATGACTCTTGACCCAAAATGATGGATTTGAAATATGGCGGCCAAACTCCAAAACTGTCCCAAAAGCTAGAGCACCCTACAGCTAGTAACTATTGATTCATCCTGCAGCTAGTAAGTATTGATTCCGAAATACAGTAGTAACTATTTTTTGTATATATCTGTTGAGTCTGAATAGCAATAAATGAGCATAACTATGCTAATATCAAGTATGTCGTATGCAAGCATTGCCAATTAATTTACTTTCGATGCTGTTGGAATTTTTGAAATTTTCTGATAAGAGACCTGATCCTAGACTGAAGCAGTAAATATCGGGATTAATACTTACATGTATGTCTTTTCCTCTTCAGATCCGTCGATGCTTATTTTATTTTCCGTTTTGGGCAGCCTCCACGAAATCTGATCAATGCTAACAATATAAAATAAACAGATCAACCGAATACCAATTTTGTTTGTAATATACAGAAAGTGGTTTTTCTCCATCTATTCTAACCATAACATGAGTTTATTATAGCGAATTAAATTGCGGATTTTTAAAGAAATAAAAACATAAGAAAAATTTTCGAAAATTAAACAAGACTAACCAGGGAACCCCATATACCTTTTTTTTGCGCGCAAGCTCACCGTGGAAGCTATAGCGTTGCGCGGCAGTGAAGCGCTCCGGAAGTGCGCAGAGTTCAACAAACATGGCGGAAAGAGGGGAGGCAAACTTGTTAGCGACGATCGCCAAAGAATTGCAGTTAGAGCACTGTTATTAAGCATAAAACCTGAATTTTGCTGTACAATTATTCGTCTCGAAATAATTTATAAGATGAGGTAGGCATCCATGAATACTATTTTTATTTAAACGCAACATATTACTCGACATTGCACATGAAGCCAGACCCGTGTTTGATTACCGAATTATTTAATAAAATGAAATAATAAATTAAGGAAATGGTTATTAATTACTATAGTCATTTTGTACTGGAAGGCAATTAGCTAATTGTAATAATCTATTTTTAAAAACTAAGTTTGTTTAGAAACTTGAGAAGCCATTCAATTGCCGTCTGCTGCTGTCGATTTCTTCTGAAGTGGATTCGTGCTTATTGCTGTGAGTAATGGAAGAAAGAAGTTCCGTTAAGCGCATTAATACACATACACCGCTTTAACAATGGAGTCCTTGTATTAATAGGTGTGCTTAAATTTTTTCGTTTACGTGGTTTATTTTGAAAGAAACAAAATTTCGCATTATCTTATTTTGCAAGCATCTACTATAGCTTCAATTGAGTAACATATTTCAATTTGGTGGAAATCTGTGACATACATGTTCGAGGGATTCCCTTGTAAGTTCGAAATTCTTATACACCACCGGTGATGTAAACATAAGTGGACACTTAACTGTGTTTAATTTTATCAGAGACTTTCATTAAAAAAAAAAAAGCAAGATGTTTCTATGGAAGATGTACTTTCTTTGCAGCGTTCTTTTTCGATCACAAGGACCCTTCTCATGGAGTCAAAAATAATCAAAGATTTTGAACAATAGCTTTTGTTCTATCAAAATTCTTAACTTCAAGTATTAAGAAAATATTATTTAGGCTAAATTCTGAAGGGAGAAAATGGCTTTTAATTTGAACAAGGACTAGAAGAATAGGGTGTTTTTACAAAAATCAATTTCGTATCCGCCTTTTCCTGAATCTCACGCTATCAAACAATCATTCTAGATTTAATTCTATGCATATTTTTTTATTATTATAATTCAAGCAGAACGCGAACTGTTTTTGATACGTGTGTTGTTTATCTTTTTTCAGTATAGGTTCATTGCTAAATATAAGGCTATATTCATGTTTACAAAACATATACAACACAAAACGTAACCTTTTTTTTTTGTTTTTTTTACTTATAAAATTGTAGGCAAATAGTAGATAGAACATTTTTCTATGGCACAGTTTATCTGAATGATTCATAAAAATTTTTTACGAGTTTCATTAATTCGATTTTACAGATTCAAATGATTGTTTATTTTAATTCGATGTGTTTTATATTTTATAGATCGCTATTCAGTAGAAGTAAAAAAAAAAATAATATCGCTACTCGGAACGTAGGCAATGTGAGCCGCTTCGAATATCATTTGAAAGGGGAAAAAATCAGTTCATAAAATTGTACTGCCCTGAATGCCAGGCAAACAGAAGCACTTAAAATATTGGATCCTTCAGTCTTCTTAGCGGAGCACAAAGATGTCATCGATTTTCTTCATTGCACTCCTAATTACATGCATGACCAATTAGAATGATGCGTTGATTGCTGCTTTTTTTTTTTTTTTTAATAAACGAAAACATACTTAAAGTGTCCATTTTTTTTTAATGAAACATCAAGTATGTGTGTTTTATTTTTAATTTACATTAGTTCTCTCTTTTTTTTTTCTTTTTTTAATAGTGACTTTTTTTATTCCCTTTTTACTGGCGTATTTCTATAAAAACACAAAATTGATTTTAGCTTTCAAAATGTCCTTCGAGTAAAACACGGAATATAGGTAGGTTTGTTTTTTTTAAGGATAAAGATAATTTGTGTCACTTTTATAAGTAATTTGATAAAAAAAAAAGAACACAGCATTATGTCTCCAAAATCCTTTTATTATACACTGAATTCAACAGGAAGCGCATAAACCGCCGAACATAAATAGGCTAATCAGGGCTAATTTCACATCTTGTTTTATTAAACTTCTTAATGGTACCCGCAATAATTTATGAGCTTTAATTTGTAATTTCTCATTGGAATCATACCAAAAATATATACAATTTATATAAATATATATACTTATGTTTTAAACCTTTTTGACGCCAAGTAATCGATCCTGAAACAGCACAAACTTCAGAAATAGGAGTGAATAAGTGAGGAGAGAGCCGCGCCTGTGTGTGCTCGTAATAGCCGAAGCATAAAACTTACATGACATCGGCGCATTTATTAATTCAGGCGCAATATTTTATTTAATCTCTTTCTGCGGACTAGAACGGTTCAAAACAAGAGCCCGAGTGTTTTTGGACGAGGAAGAGATCGAGCTGGCAAGCATCCAGCCATTATTATCGGTCCATTATATTGAGTCGGATTCGGGCGGTTTAACGCCCACTCTCCCCACGTCTGACCCCCGTGGGGAAACCATCCTCTGTGGGTAATAAGATAAGCGAAGCAACGGAAAAAATAATTTCCCGTCAACAATTGCTAAATCAGATTTTCATAAGACGTTCAGCAAAGATAAAATAGTTCTTGGGATTCTGTGAAAGTTACACTTTTGTAATTCACTGTTAAAAAGAAATAAGACCAACTTATTTAATGGATAAACTGAGCATTAACAACGGATAAATGCTCCTCATGGAATTGCTAAATGGGAATTCTTTACTTGAAGTTTCTAAATAGGAGTTCTTTACAGTCTGAAGAATTAGTTAAAAATTACTGAAGTAAGCTCACAATCTAAGCCACAATCCAAATATTTGCCTAACTATCAAATAGGTTTATCAAGTATTACCAAAAAAAAAGCTTCAAATTATTATTAACCCTAATATTAAGCCCATATGGTAGATAAGGAAATGAACTACACTACATCAGATTTTTACATTCTATTGGCAACCTGTGTAGGTATTTCAAAAACATGGCTACCAGTGGGGAAATGACTGGTGGAAAAGTACATGGCGCATACGATCGAACATCGATGTCAGGTTTCGATGCACAGAGGCAGCCGCATCAGGCGGTACCTTAAGGGGGGCGGTATTTGCATAGACTGCATCATGCCGAAAAATCTACCACACGCACCTCCAAGAACCAGCGCTTTTCCACCAACCATTTCCCCCACTAGCAGAAGCGTTTATGAATGTGACGATTGCCAATGGAAATTCTGTTTGTGAGAATACACAGGATAACGTAAAGAACTTCAAAAACAGATGTTAAGTACATCCTAACCAGTCATCTTCCTTAATGCTGTCCCATTGTAGTGCCTTATGGAAAACATCATTAGGAAAAAACCAGCATTCTGAAAAACATCATTAGTAAACTTCACGCACATGTCGAGTGTTTGGCAGGATGAATTACTCGAAAAACCCATTAATCTGAGAATATCTTTTTTGAAGCAATGGCAATTATCATTTACTTAATTTTCAGTGATGTTAAAAAAACGTCATTACTGAATTTACGAAGTCGGTCGTTCTCTTGTTATTTTTTTTTCGAATTTTTCTTATTTTGACTTCAGACTCGGATAGAGCATCAAAAAGTAAGTGAAATTTTACTTACTTTTTGATGCGCTATCCGAATCTGAAGTCCAAATCAAAAAAATTCGAAACATTTTTAACGGAACGACCGACTTCGCAGATACAGCAATAATGTTTTAACTGGCTTGCACTTTTAACATCATTCTGACAATACAGTACCACGCATTCTCAACTGGTTTCTTATGCATTGTAATATTACTTCTAATAATGAGACTAGCTTTAATTTAGCAAATTCCTGGATAACTTTTACTAGCGTTTCAACATTAAGATCCTGTAAAAAAAAATCAGTGAGCCATAAATGCATGGATAAGAAGATGCATATGAATACAAATAGATTGTGAGCTTCATAATCTCCTAAAGTCCACTCTTTCAGAACGGGCTATATCAAAGAAACTACTGGTGCAATTTATGAAGGCATTATTTCAAATTAAAAATTCAAGGGCGGCAATTTGCCGACAATGAGCTTCGCTGATGAAAGGGGGGGGGGGGAATGCTATTGTTAAAAACCGAAAATCCACCGGAACGTGACACGTACAAGGTCAGCAAAGGGATTTTGCTGGTTAAAGTAGACAGACCTACCCTGTTCGCAGTCCCAAGCTTTCAGTCAGCCGTTCGACAGACGGCGTTTAATTACTTAATAACACCTGCCAACAATTTTACGTTTTTTAGCGGTCAATTTAAGCGGCCACTCAGCAATTAGCCGCTACTCCGCAACGCAAACACTGAATGCATCATTGTGGGTTAGGATTTTCCTGTAAGTCATAAATTCTACACAGCATATTCTTTTAAAGATTCTACATAAATCAAAACTAGGTTCTGCCCTAATCATATTCCTCAGATTAATATTCCGATTAATCGTCAGCATTTTCTTAATTCCGGGAAGTCCGTTATTTTCTTTTTTCTTTTTTTTTTTTTGTCTTGAATATTCTTTACTATTTAGCCATCTGTCGAGTCACTTTAAAGTCGGTCCAAAACTGTGTTTGTCGTTTCCATAGCAATCTAGTTTCGATCAGAGGGGTCACGGTCATTGGGTTGCCAGGTAAATGCCACGCATGCTCGCCCTCAATGACTTACTTCCTGTTCCACCTATTACGTCACTCGTAGAAAACGACCCCCGTTATTCTTCTTCTTCTTCTTCTTCTCCGCCGACGCTGACTCACTCCACCTTGACCATCGAAAAGAAATCAATGGATACTGAAACGTTTGATCGAGACACCGACTAATGCCACCCTAATGAGATATTAATGGATTAAGTACGATCGAGGTTCCTTCTTTGCCGACCACGAGATAGGCACGAGGGAAGCTGTGGTGGCCTCGCGAACGTCTGACCTACTTGTCTTCTCCGCTAATATTCTCTTCTCCTCCTCTTCTCTTCTTTTTTCTTCTTCTTTCGTCCTTCCGTGTTGCTACTGCTAAGAGCAGAAATCCTTTAAGGCGTTCTTCGTTTGTTTTTTTTTAAAGCTACTATTAATTTAAATATGAATTCCCATTGCTTTTATGTAAATTAAATGCGTGCTTCAAGTAATTACATTCAGTGTAATCCATTTAACTTTTATTCGCAAAAAAATATAACACAGTGGTACTTTGTTATTGAAAATTAGACGTGTCCTACTTTAAAATGATCTGGAGACCTATACAATATCCAAATTTCGACTATTCGGAGGTTTCAAAACCCCATCTCTGGATTTAGAGATAAATTATTCTGAGAGAAAATTATAATTCATAAATAATATAAATGGTTTATCGATATCCTTAATAAATATATTTCGACAGGATTTTTTTAAACGCTCCCTATCCTACAACAAAATTATTCGAGGTCAGTGTTGATCCACTGAACTCCATTAATCGGGATAGTGTTACCCTGCATTCAAATCAGTTATTACTTCATATTAAATATAATTTTGAGGTGTGATTTCCAAGCAGTAAGCGCTTATTTTCAAGATATGATTAGAGAATGGCACAGATGCTTCTCTAATCTCGAAGGGCGGTGGAAAAAATTTGTACCGCTATGGATCGGCGGCGGACAGAAATCATTCTTTAAAAAAATTCTAATATAGTTCTTAAATTTTTTTTTAAAATTAGGTTTTCGTAATTATTAAAAATGAAGTCTTAAATCTAAAAAGGAATGATTTTCACTCACCTGTCAGGTGCCGAAATGGAAAAAAGAACCGGCGTGAGCGCGTGCAGCCGTGAGAAATGCGCGCCTATATGGCGATCTTGCGTCTATTTTTCCCGGGTGAAAGAGGATCGTTCTTACTCGAATGCGAAGGGGAGAAAGGAATGTGCAGAGAGGCCGTTGCCTTCACGCGCGAATAGGAATCAGAGCACGAGGAGGACTCCCGACCGACCACCCTCCCCTACCCGACCAAGGTGAGCGTCGTGGTTGTCGTGGATGCGACGCTCAAGTTTAAATGAATCGTGGGAGGATCCTCCCGTGACGTCAACGGCTACGTTCATTTACTCAATGCTCATCGATGAAGGAAAATAAAAGTAGAAATTGACCTCTCGTATCGTGCGAAGAGTAAACAAATCTTATCCGTTTATCTTTTAGATGAGACCGCAATCAGTGTTAATAAAACCGCGGGACAGGTGGCGGGGGGACATTTTGGCTAACGAATACTGTTCTCATTCGAATCGGATATTTTACGGTAAGATGTGGCGATCGCTTGCATCAGAATATTTTATTGGGTGCATCGTTTCAAGTTACAATGCTTTTTGGTCATAATTGAAGTTACGATTTATTTATTCATTTATCAAAAATTAAGGTGGGGACCAAATAATTAGCAACGTACATAAAACTGTATTCCATTGCTAATAAAAATAAAAATCACAAATTATATTATTAAGTAGCGGAAGAATGAAGCTACTTATAGGTCTTACAAAGTCCGTCTATCTATGCCCTTTCTACATTTTTCGACGTAGACGGTTGAAATTCGGAATGTATTTTACCAATAATGTCTGTTACATTGGGTTACTCAGGGTATTGTAAAAATGAAAAAAGGAAATCATTTACCGCATTAATGTTGAGCACAGCATTCTGCACGCACAACAACAAATTAAGAACACATTAAGAATCTTCGACGTAATCTCCAAGGCAATCAACCGTTCACTACGAACGATGAGGAAGGCGACGAATACTTTCAGCTGCGCCATTGTTCAATCTGGTAATCTCGCGTCGCACTGCGTTGGCGATGTCTTCTCGTGTAGGAAAACATCTCCCACGCAATGGAACGTTCAATTTCGCTATCAAATTGAAATCGAATGGTGACAGATCGGGCGATTAGGGGGGCGCCGTAAACGGGTCTTAACAATCTCTGCTGTATGGGCTGTTGCATTAACCTGTTCAACAACTCGGGACGGTTATTATGCAGATAAGCGGCGTAATAAGCTGCATTAACAGTCTGACGGTGCGGAACATAATGACACAAAAGAATTCTTCGAAAATCATACGCTGAAATGATCATTGACTCACATCCATACATGGTAACGATTGACTTTCGCGCATCCTTTTCTCTTCCGTTCTTGAACATCTACACCATCCAGCGGCATCATTAGGTACCATGCATCTCAATGTTATTGCTGCATATCGAAAAAATGTGGAACGTTGTCTGGGATTTTGCTGTAAAAAATAATTGCTATGACTTTGTAAGTGACCCTCGTTGATATGTAAAGGAGTGAAATTCGGTAAGCAGATTCCTTTAGGCAAGCTCTAGATTACTAGGAAGTTTGGGCCCAATTGTTCCAGTGGGATCGGAGTTGTGACGGTAGCAGTCACGTGGTCTTTAGAACTTTTCAAACATTTTCAAATGGCCACAAATTGCATATAATATGTCATTTGGTTGGAAATTATGAGAAACGTAAGAAGACAGAGTTTGTTTTTTTTTTCATTTTCTAAATACTACAGTGGTGAAAATCAATTTTTGAAAAGGGGGGTAAAAACAAACGAACTCAGGGCTTTCGCTACTTTCCTATACTCTCCTCAGGCGGGATTAATATCTTGTTTGAGCAGTATTCACCAAAACAACAGTAAAGTCTGATTGTTTTTTTTAGTAATTAATGAATAATATCAAACAAGCAGATGAACCAAAATATTAACAACTATTTGAAAAATAAGCAGTGAAGACAATTTAATGTCCAAGAAACTAGCCATTCAAATGGATAATATCAAATGCACGATTTTCATCTTTTCAATGAGTGATTGGTATATTTCTGTAGGTATTTTCCCCAGCATTATGAATTGCTTGTTGCAAATCTTGAATTGATGAATATTGTTTCCCGTTCTTGTAAACACCCCTAATCATGAAATACATCTTTCTTAATTTCTTACCAAAGAGCCGATTTTCATGAATTTAACTTACAAAATGACGGATTTTCATACAAACTTACATCCCCTATTTTACCCCCTTAGGGGGTGAATTTCGTAAAACATTTCTTGGTGTACCCCAAAGGTTTTCAATAGGGTGTAGATCAGGGCTGAGAGGTGGTCAGTCAAGTAGGTTAATATTCTTCTCTTTCAGCCAGATCTTGTTGGGGTGTGTAATTATCTCCTGCAGCTATTGTTGTTGCATTTACATAAAGATAGCATTGTCTGATAACATTCCGAGTCAATTGGACCATTATTTATTGTTAAATTTGTTTTACCAAAGCCACCCACACTATCATACAAGTGACTCCTTGCACTCTTTTGGAAAAGGTAGTTCGTTCATGCCAGAAATATTTTTGACCATCCGGACTATTGAATTTGAACTTTTTTTCATCCGTAAATATGATTTATTTCCACTCATGGTTGAATGTTTTATGCCGTGGTTGAAGATGAGGTTGACGATTCATTTTTATAAATCTTACACTGCGGGAATCATGTAAAACCCTTAGAACTGTTGACTAAGATTTTTTCCTTCCATTGCTCGTGAAATTAGTCCACTTGACAATTGATCTTTTGTAGCCATATTGAATATTCTTTTCTCTAAATGAAATTCTGCCTCTTCTTCTGCATTGGATTTTCCTTTCGCTGAATGGTTTTTATTCACATATCTACTTCTTGTGGACATATTTCTTTTCAGTCGACAACTAACTTCACTTTATAATATTTCTTCAAGGGTCCATTTATCAATTTGGTCTTTTCATTTTTTATTTAGGGACGGTTAGATTAGGTTAGGCTAGGTTAGCTTGAAAAAGATGCCGCAGTTTTGTGTGAACGAAAAGCTTCCACAATGGTAAATTTCTATGCAAACTTCTTGGGAAATATTGATTGCTTAATTTATGTGATTTGAATATCCCTGATTGCTAATATTGCGGTCCGAGTGATTATTGAAAACATTCAATAACTACATAACAAATGATCAGAATTTAATAAAATTTTCTATTATTCGTCCATATGGAGTCACAGATTCTATAGATTTTTATAAGACTTTTTTCTATTGAAATGTAATAGTGCAAATGAGATTTTACGTTCATTGCTAATTATTTGCTCCGCATTTTACTTAATTCTTTTTACTCTGTGGATTTCCAGGTTTTGGACAAAGATACGTTCTTAAGAATGATTTCAGATGGAAATTATACCGAAATTATTTTTGGCAAGCATCAGTAGATTATTACCAATTTTCGTAAACATTTACAACTGAAAAAAAATCAATACTATATATTGTCAACTTCAAAGGGTTTTTTCCCCTTAATAGAATAAAGACTATCAATTTAAGCATATTACTACAATACCTCTACCAAAACTCTTTAATAACGGGTGGAGATATAATGATTCTTCGTTAACAGATATATTAAAAATCTCCGTGCAAACTGTCAATTTGAATTAGGAATTTGTTTAAATACTATGCATAGTATTATGTTAAAATCAATTTACAACACGGAGAGTGGATGTAAAGTAGCATGAGTCAACAATTGAATTATAAAAGGAAAACGTCAATACCTGTTACTGTAGGTGACTCAAACTGTCATGAGAACGGAGATGGAAATCAATTTTTAAACAGTACTTCTCCATCCGCCCAAAATATCGTTTTTTACACTTTTTATTTATTCTACATTTATAGCGTATGCTAAAGATAAGAGTTCTGAATCGAATAGGAATGAATGACACATCTATTTCAAACTGCTAATCAAAAGCAGAATGAATGTTGTCAAAACAGTCGATCTTAATGAATCATTACGATAATGAGAAGAATTCGTGAATTCATAATGACTGAATGCGTACAAAAAAAATAAATTAACAATAAGAGATAATTTAGATTCTTTGTGAAAAGTAAATGGAACGATTTGTTTATAGCAATAATTAATGTTGACAATAGAGATCGATTATCATCTCCAAGAATAAATTAATCACACGCACTCAAATTGCACGTTTTAAATTGTACTGTATTTACATTTAGGATCCATAGAAACGGTTTCACCGATAATCAGCAGAACAAAGACACAAAATACTCATTCCTCAATTTATTATTTTTTTTATTAAAAAAAAAAAATTCCCATTGTCAGACACCTGTTGAATCTGATTTAACGATCTGCACCATTTAATTCATGAACTTTAACATTTTAAACTTGTTCTACCTGAGAAGAAAATTAAATTCTTCATGTGTGTTCCTATAAAATGTGGACACATCGACGGCTTTCAATATAATTTGATAGTCTATTTAGATTAAACCCCAGGGATGCCCTCGGGTGTTCTTTTTTATTCGCGTAAGATTACATTAAGGAATCACACGCATTGGGAAGCCTTCCAATGATGAAGCTAATTTTTTTTTTCCATTCGCGTTTATATCTGATTAGGAAGTTCCGAAAATGGTAATATGGCAATATGTACTGCATGAAACTGTACCATTGGGCCACCATCTGTACTGCAGTTGTTTAACTATTTGCCACCATCTATACTGCAATTGCTCACACTTTGTCAATATTTTTTCATCATGCTTGCCAATATTAGGCCAACATTTTAAATACTATCGATAAAAAATTAAGAAATTTAACACTTCAACAAGATAATGCAAATAAAAACAAAATTCATAAAAAACCTGTCCAAAAATTGAAAGGAGCGGAAGAATGGAGCACTTATTGATTTCACAATGTCCGTCTGTCCTCTTTATAATTTCTGCGTTTTTTTGAGGTAGAAGGTTGAAATTCGAAATGTAGCTTTCTATGCGCATGTACACTTTCACATATGCCATGGGATATATCATTCGATCGTAAATGATGAGAAACGAAAGAAGATAGAGCTCTTTTTCATTTTCTAAATACTACGTTCGAGAAAATCAATTTTTTGATTAAAAAATGGGGAGTGGTTAAAAAGTACATGTAAATAGATGATCTCAGCGCTTCCGCTAATTTCCTATACCTTCCTCGGGAGCATTAATTTCTTGTTAACCTTTACATTTGATTTTAAACTCACTGGGAAACAATTCAGCATTAATTTTGAATTCATAAAAACCAAAAATTAGAATTTTTAAGGAATCAATTTTATTTAATTTATTTATTTGTTTATTTTTCCAATTTACAAGCTGAATAATTTTTATTTTTAATTTAATCAATTTTATATGTTTTTGGGTTAAAAGATAACACTATTTAGCTGAACACTAAATTTTAATTTTGGCATTTATGAATTCAAAATAATGCTGAATTATTTCCCAACGAGTTGAAACTCAACTGTAAATTAATTTAATAAACTTGCAAATTTTTATTAATTTGTTTTGTTTACATTATCTTGTTGTAGTGTTAAATTTCTTAATTTTCATTAACTTTACTTAATTTCTTAATTTACTTCAAATTATTTCTTAATTTACTTCAAAACATGATTATCATTCTATTATATTTAAACAAACTTATTTACGCCAAAACGAGACTTACTATTGAATTTCAGGATTCTGATCTCATTAATATACTCAAAACCAAAGGATGGAGAAAGTAAAGAACACAAAGTTATGATCCAAGGTACTATAATATTTCAAAGAATTTTTGTTTATTGTTTAACAGTAAAATCACATGTTAATGAAGAATTAAATTTAAGAATATAATACACCCCACCAAAATCAAATACAAAAATAAGACTTAGCTTTACATAATTAATAGAACTTACAACTAACAAAAGTAGAGGAAATAAGAACAAAAAGTAATTACAATTAAAGCTTATTAATGAATAAATTTCCAACGTATTTGAAATACAAATCTACATTTAAAATACATTCTTATATATCTACGACCAATGTATTTAAATACAAATACGTTTTTTGAGTATCCTATTATACCATGCAAAGAAACCGTAACGCTTTTTAAGACCAACAATATGCGCGGACCAACAATTACCTAACCTAATCTAACCTCTCATCTCATGTCCAGCAATGCAAGGCAAAACTTGTTCAAAAACAGTCGTTTATGTCAAAAACTATACAATGGAAGGTACGATTTTTATTATAAAGGGTGTCCCAAAATGAACTGACATTTTCATTTTGCCGCCATTTTTTTATATGCTGTCATTTTTAAGCATTGAGTTTAATTTATGCAAAACTACACAATCGAACAAGGCGTAGAAACTGTAAAAATTCACTTCAAAAATTTAATGGTCGTGTTATCTCGCAGCGAGGTGATGTGAATTGTCCGCCTCGTTAGACTTCTTTCCCTGGCGTTATCTTAAGGATAAAGTGTACGTTAATAAACCACAAACTATTGAGGGCCTCAAAGACAACAATATGTTAATTTCTTATTGAAAATTTCCTCAAAAGAGTGAATTTGTGGTACCAAAGCCAGGACGGTCATTAGTCAGATGGTTAGATGTTTTGTATCACACATAATCTCTAAGTTTTTACTTTCTAATAAAGCAAAAATATTATAAATTTTCCAATGAAAAATGTGTTTTATTAAAAAAGTAAAATGTCAGCTCTTTTTGGGAGACCCTTTATACAGTATGCCCATCTTCGCCGAGCTTAAACATGTACGTGACGAATTTGAAGATGGTAAGCATAAAACCTGCGTATCGTAACACGTTTGGTATGAGCATTGTTCTTCGACTGCACAGAAATATGCCATTCTTACGTTCCGACGAACCCTACCATCTGTGCGGTGGCGCAAAATAATATCACGATGTGCACTGACTCCACTGCCAGGTAAAACCATAACAACATCCGAAGTTGTTGGTAAATTGTAGGGTCGACGATCAATAGTTGAACGTTTGGGATATTAAGCAATACAACAGCCAATTCACTATTGCAAAATCCTCGGCAATTGGCAACCGCCACATTCATAAACATGGCTGCCGGTAGGGGAAAATTCACATTCATAACACAATCTATCGATGATTCTCGATTACTGATAAACAGTATGAACTTAAAGAAAAATTAATTCAAATTTTCTACATGTATAGAGTTTTTTTTTTATTAAACATCGAATCCTGACATCGATGTTCGATCGCATGTGCCATGCACCTTTATCTCCACCGTGCACCTTTCTACCAGTCATTTCCCCCACCGGCAGCCATGTTTGCCAATACAATTTTATTGTTGTATGATTTGTCGTATGATCGCATGTTTAAATTTGATTATTTATATAAATCCTATTCTTAAACATTAATAGTTATTTAATGTAGGCATTAATTTAATCAGTCATTTAAGTTTCATTAAAGAAATGCACACATAATGACGAAATTATGGACAGGAGAGGCCATCAAGTAGGGCCATCGCTAGCGCGCCAACTGCCAACATTCCCCCTTTGTGGCCAACAGTCCCCAACAAAAAGCCAACAAATATCTAGAGCCTTGTACTCACTGAGTACTCTACAGCTGCATATATATGTTCGTGCGAAATCGATAAACTCTATACTAGAAAGGCAAACCAAAGGAAAATGAATTTAGAAATATTGTGTCAGTAATTTCTTTAGGTCCGTAGATTTCCATTTGAAACGATTGTAACGAGGAAATATGAGGCATGTAATCAGATGTCCATATTCTAATTGGGCTCATGTTATGGAAACTTTTTCTGAAATGTCTTTTCTATCGTACTAATGCATATTTTCATTTCTTTTCCTGACAGTTCTTACTGGGAATTATATTATTAGACTAGCAGGGGCGCCCGGCGTTGTCCGGGATAATTACAGTTGTTGGTTAAACAGAACAACCTCAAGAAGCTAAATGACAAGAAATTAAGCCTCCCGAGGAAGGTATAGGAAAGTAGCGGAAGCCCTGAGTTCATCTATTTTTACCCCTTCATCTGCACTTTTTACCCCCCCAATTTTTTTTTATCAAAAAATTAATTTCCTTGAACTTAGTATTTAGAAAATATAAAAGAACCCTATCTTCTTTTCTTTCTCATCATTTTCGATCGAATGATATCATATGTTGTCATATTTCTAAAGACCAAATGACTGCCACCCCCACAACTCCGACCCCACTGGGACAATTTGGCCCCAAATTAGTAAAGTAGATTTTGCCTAGAGGAATATGCATATCGAATTTCACTCCTTTACATACCTAAATACCACATGGATCATTTGGCCCCTCTAACTCCCGCCTCCGTAATTCCGACCCCAGTCGGCCAATCAAAACCAAACTAAGTAGTGAAGGTACTCATGCCCACAGTAAGCTACATTCCAAATATCAACCTTCTACCTCAAAAAATGCAGAAATTATGAAGGGGACGGACGGACGGACAGACTGACATTGTGAAACCAATAAGTAGCTCCATTCTTCCGCTACTTAATAAAATAGTTTTCAGTAATTCTAATTTCTTTATTGCAAGCAGTCATAGAGGGTATACACAAATGGTTACCCGGTTTCATGATTTTATGGTAGATGTATTATTAAGTAGCGGAAGAATGGAGCTACTTATTGTTTTCACAATGTCCGTCTGTCTGTCCGTCCGTCCCCTTCATAATTTCCGCATTTTTTGAGGTAGAAGGTTGAAATTCGGAATGTAGCTTACTATGGGCATGTACACCTTCACTATTTAGTTTGGGTTTGATTGGCCCACTAGGATCGGAATTTCGGGGGCGGAAGTTAGGGGGACCAAAAGGCCTACGCGTATTTATGCATATCAAGGAGTGAAATTCGGTATGCAGATTCTCTAAGCAAGACCAACGTTACTGTAAAGTTTGGGCCAAATTGCCCCAATAGGGTCGGAGTTGTGGGGGTGGCAGTCACTTGGTCTTTAGAACAATGGCAACATATGCCACGTGATATATCATTCGATCGGAAATGATGAGAAACGAAAGAATATAGAGCTCTTTTTCATTTTATAAATACTACGTTCGAGAAAATCAATTTTTCGATTAAAAACATGTGTGTGTGGGGGGGGGGGGGGGTTAAATAATGCAGATAAAAGGATAAAAATAGATGACCTAAGCGCTTCCGCTACTTTCCTATACCTTCCTCGGGAGGATTAATTTCTTGTTTAACATATCATCACGAAACTTTACAAGTACATAGAGCAACTCAACAAGTTTTTTTGCTATGTTACAGGTGCTCGATAATGTGACCTTTTAGTGACTCTACAGATATAAAACCTGTACTCAATGTGACTCTACAGATGTAAAACCTGTACTCAATGTGACTCTACAGATATAAAACCTGTAATCAATGAAGCATGTCTCTGTCAATTTGAGCAAAAGATCGGTGATACGAGCCAGGTAATGGCAGATCAGCCGGTAATAACAGCACAAACACTGAGTCACAAACACTAAGTCCATCAAATATCCCCATACAGACAAGTCACAAGGGGAGCATGGAGGCCATGGCAACTTTTTTGATCATCATTTCCGACACGACCGCTCCATCAATTTTGCAGTTGTAGCCCTCTAGCGGCCACAAACGGAAACATAGATCTACCGGACACTTTTCAAAAAAAACAACAACTTGGCGAGTTGCTTTATGTATTTACAAAGTTTCGTGATGATACGTTAAATAATACACCTACAATAAAATCATGAAACCGAGGCAATCATTTATGAACATCCTGTCCTTTTTTCATTTTTTCCCTCTCTGGAATCTTCTTAAATCGTAAAAAAATAGACTCCGTTATTACAGCTGCAACTGAAGAAAATATGTCTGTGTTGTATGTTTGCTCAAGTCTGCATCGCGGGAACATTAAGTAACGAATTACATAACATTTTGACTTATGAAAGGCTTTAGTTTACCCTCGTCAAGGTTATGAGCTTATTGCAGATTTCGCAGGCAATTCTGACCGCAATTACAATGGTTTATTAATAACTAAAATTTCTTGAATCTTTCTAACAACATCACGAAACCGGTACGCCTTTCTTTGGGGGTATACCTCGGAGATATTGTGAGTTCGGTTCAAGACCAACTCAACAAAGCGAGTTACACCATATTGTTTTAGCAATGAATATAAAAGTTAAGATTATACCATACTGTGGTCTATTAGGTATGCAATAGTAATATGTCTAATAAAAAACAATGCACTTATAATTAAAAATACTTTATTAAAAAAAATACTAATCTATTGCTCGACACAGGGCTACAGCAAATCTTCAATTTATAAAGGAAAATAACCACGCAAAATTTGTGAAGAGTAATAAATCGGGCCTCTACTTTAATATATTAAAGAATACACTTCGATCTGGATTTATTACTTAGTTTCGTAATCATCATGTAGATATAAAATAAAATATTACCATTATGTTTTTTTTAAATATGTAATACACAAGTACGTACATTTAATTGAATACAAAATCTGTTTCGAACACGGCAATAATTTTCCTTTGTTATTAATAGTGTGTAGGTAGAAAATGCACGAATGGATGCCAGTATCTAAACGGAAAAACGTTTAGGCATTGAATGTTTTTTTTTTTAAACAATATAATGGCATGCAAGCAATAATCTTTAATACTTCCATCCTGCAATGATTTCTTAAGCGTATATAAGAAAAAAAAATGAATCATCAATCGTCATGCGATCCATTAACCTAATACAACGGAAATCAATGAGAAATAAAGGAGATGGGGAAACTTTGAAAAGTTGACGCTGAATTAAACATAATTCTTCTTACTAATAATGCACAATAGAAGTTCGGGAAATGAGCAATTCCATTGTAGATTTGCGACATCGTATTTCCGCTTTTTAGCTTTATCCCATACAACAGCCAACAAGCATATTTATTTATACGCAGACAGGACAACAAAGAAAATATCGACTTATAATGAAAGAAAATTAGGAAAATATTAAATGGAAACCGAATATCGATTCAGTTTATAGCTCGCCAATAAGGAAATGAAACGTCTTTTAAAATGACGGATATTAGTAATGGAATCAATAGAAAAACGTATAAAAGGTACTTTAATGGAGGCTATTCCAGAAAATTTCAATATAAAACGTCGTTTCATGATTTACACGAACCGGAAAAATTAAAAAAAAAATAAGGAACATGAAAAATAAGACAAGGAAATTCGATATTTATCGTCTGGGACTCAAATGTATATGTGCAGAAAACAAAACTACAGAGAAGAGAACCAAATAGCCTCGTTCCAAATTAATTTTTTAGCATTAACATTTGAATTAAAATTTAAAAGTTCTCGTTCGGGCTTATTCGGGATCTTTACGTTCTTTAAGATAAAAATTAAAAATTACGAATTTGTCTTTTTTTTTTTTATTATTATTTATCAAGACAATACAAAAACAGAAAGTGCACTTTGATAGTTAAGTTTTTAATCAGCGAATAGTGAACATGGAGCATCTTGTTGTAACTAGAAGTAATCTTTAATAGTTGCATAAGGTCCGTTATCTAATTTTAAAATGTTTAAAATATTTAAAATCTTGAAAAACTTAATCAATTGCCAATTTTTCTGACATTTCGTCGCAGGAGCCAGCATTCAATGAATTAACGTATATTGTAGAGCTCAAGAAGAGTTTGCAGATATAATCTTAAAGATTATAAACGAATGATGTAATATTAGATTTTAGGACGTACAGCAATGGTTCGGGTGTAAGTTTAAAAGAGAAATAAGCCGTAAATCTTTATAAGGAACGAGCAAAACGGCAGAAGACCCCCTTCTCCCATAAAGCAATTTACAAAACCTTTTAGCATGAAAGCGGTATAGAAATTTTTGTTCATGGTGAATTAGATATTGAAACTCTAGAAGACGTAATCACCACCGACAGAAATGACGATTAGTATTGGTTCAGTTTGCCAATTAAGAAGGCCAAGGTGATAAAAGTTGCAAAAGTTCCTTCGTATGTTAATAGCTTATACAAAGTATTTCAAAAATGTATACACGTTTCAGCAAAAGAAAAAGTATGTAAAAGTTGTAATACTAAATTCATATAGACACTAAGAGATGAATATAACTCCTCTTTGACTTCTACAATTACCACAGGTGTTCAAAGTGATTATCATAAGCGTCGCGATACTTTTTAATACAGCGAACAGTAAGTGTGATAAGTAATCTCCTCGTCAGCATGACAGTGTAGTCTTCTTCGTTCGGGGTCGTATGCGTTCAATGCTTTAAAAATCTTGGGATGTGAGCTTACAATTTTGCTGTTACGGAAAAAATTATAGAAAACATAGTAAATTGCGTATACACCTTTTTGAAAACTCCCTATATTTGGCAACTTGTATCTCAATGTTACATCATTCATTTCCTGTTATATTTGTACTTTTTTGAGAATATTTTATCTTCTTCATTTTCTTATATAATTTGCAGTGATTTCATTCCATTGGTTTTTTTTTGTTTCATACCTGAAGGTCCTGGCAAAAAAAAAATGCCAATTGTGTTACTTTTAGAAAAAAAAAAGGCAGCGGTGAAGGAAATCAACGATGTGAAAGGCCCAAGGATTATCAACGAACATATAGCACAAAAACGGTTCAGCGCCTCAAGAGTGTAACCAATCTTGAAGAAAAACCAAGGTTCTTGTAGATGAAGTTCTGCGCAAAGGTAATCGAACAGAAGCAAAAAAAATCACCCAGAAAAAATCAAATCAAAAAATTGGCAGAATTTGGCTCTTCCCATAGAACCGGCGCACCTCCATCAACTCAGGCTTGCGAACAAGCACAGCCGAGAAGTTCCCTATGAACTCCTGCCCAGGCATAATGACCAATGAATTTTTGCTCGATGGCGCCGGATTGTACCTGGGGATGAAAAATATATGTCAGAACTCCGGACAGGGGAAATCCGTGGCTCCATCCATGGATGTTTAGGAAACTAGGTGTAGTTTCCTATCCATCCCCGATAAGCTTCGGAATCGATGTCAAAGGGCGGCGTTTTTAACATGATGTCCTGAAGGCCCGCTATTCAGCAGAGTCAATTTGACCAGGGCCAAAACTCCAGGAACTTGAGAGAATTGAAGATCTATTCCACTCTGCAAAAGGCCCACATCTTGCCCCATCAGACTATCACCCTCTTCGGCCCGAATTCACAAGAAAGCTAGAAAGTTCTGGCGCATCCTCTCACTATTGGCGCTGTGCTACGAGAGGCACTGACTTCAGCAAGGACCGCATGCCTCGTGCACAAAACTCTTTTCTTCACGAGACCTGAATGACGAAAGAGATTACTCGACGAAGAAAAAGGAGACTGCTGCTGCGCTGAAATGACAATTTTACCTCCCCCCCTCCGTCCTCCCCTTTGAAACACTTTAATATTTAAAGTTAAACGTTGAGTGAATATTAACTAATTACAATTATAACTTATTAACCTCAACCAGATTAAAAAGCCAAAAATGAAATAAATACAGAAAGTGAAAGTAATTTGAATTGTATAAAGTTGTATTCAAAATACAGTTGCAGTGTACTCGCGCGAGAAATGACTATAGCGAACATGTGAATGACCTTGCGAGAACCAAATTTGGCAAGGATTTTCTAGCGTGGCTGAAAAATCTTGTATGTACAGGTCTTTTTAGCTTTCTTAATAACGCCGCTTTACTTCCGCTGCGGACGGTGGTTCAACAATAGTAGAGGAAGTCGAGAATAGATGTTGAAAATTTTTTCCTCCAAACCAGCAGAATGGTCCCATGGCAGAATCATTGCTGGCGCAAAGAGGCAACAGCCTGTAGATCACGATGGACTTTATTTCAATGAGTGAACCCTTGTTTTGTTTGTAATTTGTTTGAACACTTCCATATGGAAAAAAATAAGAAAGAACCTTTGACTTAGCCTAGTAGTGTCGCTTTTGTCTATCTCATAGCAGGCTACATTTTGAAGATATGAGAAGTTCACGTTTCTCCTGTTCTTCTCATAAACGTGACTTCGTAAGCGAACCCGCCTGGATTCCCTGATATAAACCTACATTTTGTCTCGATATGCGTATTGCAGGTGCAGCTCTTGTGCACGAATGCATCGTTCGATAATATCCCAAATATGTTCAAGTCTGGCGATCTAGGCGGCCAATTGATTCGTTGGAATTGTTCAGAATGCTCCCCAAACCAATATTGGCCCGGTAACATGCTGCCTTGTCCTCCTGGAATATCCCGTCTTGTTAGGGTACTTGAAGGTTATGAAGGACAACAAATGGTCACCAAGCTGGACATAACGATTCCCAGTCATGGTAGGTCCAATTTGATCAGAGAACCCAAATTCTGCCATGTAAACACGCCCCGATGATGGAGCCACCACCAGCTTGCACAGTACCTCATAGGGTCTGCGCCACATGACTATAATGACCATCAGCTTGCATCAACTTGAATCATGACTCATCGGGACTAATCTGTGTATTTCCAGTTATCTAAGGACCAATGAATGTGTTCACGAGACCAGGCGAGAGGCAGCCTCCGATGGTGAGTAAGAAATTTTGTCGGTCTTCTGCTGCCATATCCCATCCAGGCCCGTAGCCAGGGGAGGGGGGTCGAATGGGGTAGACGACCAACCCATTATGGAAAAAGGTCCGATTCAGTGGAATTTTTGAAAAAAGGACCGACTCGGTGGAATTTTTGAAAAAAGGTCCGACTCGGTGGATTTTTTGAAAAAAAGGTTCTGAATTTTTGAAAATAAAATGTAGAATAGTTAACAAGAAAGGAAGGAAAGAAACCACTATTCCACATAAATGAATTTTATAAAATAAGAACTCAAATGTACATTTCAGAGCTCTCTGTCACCTTTTTCATTGGGAAACAACAAGGAAAGGTTAACAAGACAGCAAAGGTTAACCTACAGGTATTGGACATTGAAACTGAAACACCTGGTAGAAATCCAAAATCTTTATTTAATAAGGTGTTGGGGCACCGTGGGCAGCCAGCACAGCAGCAACACGTCTTGGGAAGGATCGGTAGAGGTCCTGCACAGTTTGCACCCCAGACCATTACTGATCCACCCATTACTGATCCACCTCCGTGTTTGACCGTGGGTGCCAAGCAGTCTGGGTTGTAGGCATCAGAGGGGCTCCTCCAGACGAATACCCTCCCTGTTGTTTGGAAGACAGTGTAGCTGGACTCATCCGAGAATATGACGCGTTTGAGGTCATCCAACGTCCAGGTTTTATGCGTCCGGCACCACTGAACCCGCTTGGAGGCATTTGTACTACTGATGAAAGGCTTCGGTATAGCAACCCTGCCATGGGTGTTGGATTTATGCAGGTAACGACGGATTGTCTTCGTGCACACAGGTTCCTGGAGGTGTGTATTCATTTCTGCGGTGATTTCTGCTGCGGTGGTTTTCCGCTTTCGTGCAACAATCCTGGTCAATGTCCTGACGTCTCTTTCCGACAACTTCCGTTTTCCCCTGCAGTTGCTCCTCCTGGACGTGGTTCGTCCTTCCTGTTCATATGCACACATCACCCTGGATACTGTAGCACGTGAGACATCACAAAGTGTGGCAGTTTTGGACACAGATGCACCTGCTAGACGCGCCCCAACAATCTGCCCTCTTTTGAAGTCGGATATGTCTCCCATTATAGCGCTCTGCACAGACAATTTGAAGCTTACTATCGAACTTTTCTACTGGAGTGACTACCAAGACCTCTGACACGTGATTCATTGATATGCATACGATTAATTACCTAGCAGAAGGTTCTATTCAGCCCTGGGGGTAACCAGTGCTATTTGCGAAGGTGTTTCAGTTTCAATGTCCAATACCTGTATATAGCAAAGGTTAACCAATCAGAAAATTAT
>JAHWFO010092776.1:7297775-7318806 GCA_023313115.1 Rhysida immarginata | reverse complement strand
GAAGGAAGCTAAAGGCATCCAATCTGCTACTGGTATAGGACCATTGTCGTTATTCAGCCAATTAGATGGCTTGCGCTTAGCTATTTGAACAGATTATATAAAAGGTAGCAATTTCTCATCTTTAATAGAATTGATAATTTAAAAGCCATCTGTCGAGAAATTATGGCCTTCCTATAAAATATGATCTGCAAAAGCAGATATACCCCGTTTTCCATTTTTAATATAGGAGATATGCTCTTCATTCTAGTTTTTACCCCTCTTTTTGAATGTCCCAGATAAAACTTATTGCAGGAGGAACATTCAAACATATAAATCACCGGGCAGGATTCTCTGGGAATCCTGTCTTTTACGATGTTAAGCTTTTTTCCTAAGAGTATTTGCAGGTCTCTTTATAGTTGAATCTTTTGCAAATCCTTTTAAGACTTCTGTTCAAATTTACATTATACTGAAGGACAATGGTTTTACAGAAATTCTCTTTGACGTTCTTCAGAGAGGTGACTTCTTCTAACGCTACTTGTCTCTTAAACTTCTTCATTAATTTTTCAAAGTCCGATCTTCAAAGCCATTATATCTGGCATACAGCTTGATATGTCCTGATTCGGTTTTTCTTGCCTCGTCTTGGAGGAGAATCAAACACATTCTTCGAAGGATGTAATTCTCAATTTAAGTAGGGACAAAGTTGTTTTTCCGGTGGATGTCAAAAGTTAGTGAATTTCCAATTTTTTTTCTATACCAATATCTGAAAATGCCAGTTTTTGATCACCCTGTACCTCCAAAGTGAAATGAATAAAGGGGCATAAAATTAATATGTTTATCAGTGTCGAAGATGGCAAAAATGTCATGTCAACACATCGGAAAGTACAAGAAGGAATGTAAAGCGATATTTTCTAATTTCATGATATAAAGGTTGGCCAAGAACGAGCTTACATCATCATACCTACGTAATAATAATTTAGGGGTTATTAGCACCGATAGGTACTTATGTTTTCGCTATGTGCGTCCGTCCGTCTGTCCGTCCGTCTGTCCGTCTGTCTGTTGGTGCTCTAGCTTTCGAACGCTTCCGAATTTTCGACTTCCGCTTTCGCCATTCGACAACTTAGGGAAATCGGAAGACTGAGTTCGTTGGTGGAAAAAATCGGTGAACTACTTCCGGTTCAAAAGGTCACAAATAATATAGGGGACCACGTTTTTCACTATACAATTCCGTGTATATATGGCCTGTGCACTGCCAAATGCTGTTCTCTCTTTGGCATTCCATACCTAAAGCAGAGAAAAGGCTTGTGAATTAAGTGAAAACACGTGATGGTCTTCCTTGATGGTCAATATCAGTCAGAACTGGTTCAAGGGTACGTGGTTTAGTGGTACCATTATGGTCCACTGGAAACTTTCAATGCTAAGATATGGCATGTATTATATCAAACAGCTTGAAATAACATGTCATGGTTGAATATTATCGTAAAATTAATGATAGTCAAAATAGGTTCAATGGTATGTGGTTTCATAGAACCATTATGGTTCAGTGGAAACTTTCAAAGCTTAGATCAAACAACTTGGAATGACGTGTCATGAATGAATGTGACGTAAAATTAATGATACTCGAAATTGGTTCCAAGGCACCTGGTTTAGTGGGCCCATTATGGTTCATTGGAACTTTCAATGCTGAAATATGGCATGTAATATATCAAACGACTTGAAATGATGTGTCATGAATGACTATAACGTAAAATTAATGATAATCTAATTTGGTTCCATGATTCATGTTTTAATGATACCATTATGAAACCATTGGAAACTTTCAATACTAAGATATGTCATGTAATTACTTATACCTTATATTATCAATAGTTAGTTTGCGTTAGGCAAATTTTAACAATAGCTAGTAGCTAATCATTCCTTCAATGGTACTTGCTTACGTAGAAAAGCTTTGGTAATAGTTTATGAAGAAAGAATTGACCCTTACATAGAAGGCTTTAACAATTAACGCTTATTTCATTAAATAGGAATGCTTAAAAATTAAAGGATTCGTATATGTTCTAATCTATAGAGAATTGCTGCTTTCTCCATTTAACTTTTCAAGTAGTTTTATTCTGTTTGAACTATACATTTCCCTTAGAAGTACGCCTTGGTTAGCAATCAGAGGCTTCCTTAGCAACCTCATCTAATGCTTAACAATGAAAGGCTTTTTTACAAATCAAATGCTTTCCTTTTCGTTCTCGAATGCTTTAAAATCCTATCGGTCCTGGGCATTTCGTTATTGGTAGAAATGCGATTAGAGATGACTACTTAAGACCTTATAACAATGTATGAAGTTTCTGCGCTCAGGCTTTCTACTTAGGTGGTGTTGACATAATACCCCTATTGGGGTACCATTTAACATTTTATAATACCGGTTATTGAAAACAAAAACATTATTAAAAACAATGAATTTCATAACGAGCATGATAACATACCTAACAAGTAATGGAATTCATTCTCATGTAAAACGTCCTCAAAGTGAGAGAGTGTTTCTTTTAGAGGAAATCTTGGAAAATTATCAAAGGACAATAAGACATCATTGTTTGAGATAGGGTAATCTCGTAAATTTTTACAAAATTCAGTGCTGCTTTTAACAGTAAAATCAGAACCAGATATATTTAGAGCTGCAAGGAAATTAACCAATAACCATTTGCCTAACTTATGGGTAGGAGAACCAATGCAATCTACTATTGGTCTCCATTTATTACCCGTTTTATGGGTTTTAGACAGTAGAGACGAAGTAAAATTGGGTTAGTTAGCATCAGTTGGTAGTTTGGAGTATTGTTGCAGGTACACTTACAGTCTTATATATATTCTTTGGATTTTTGTTGAAAATTAGGCAAATGGTTTTTAGCTAAAGATTTCTCGACAGATGGCTTTAAAATTATCCATTCTATTAAAGATGAGAAATTGCTACTTTTTATAGAATCTGTTCAAATAGCTAAGCACAAGCCATCTAATTGGTTGCTGAATAACGACGATAGTCCTATACCAGAAACTGATTGGATGCCATTAGCTTCCTTCATTGTCAACTGATTGTTTTATATAGTAGCCTTGTTATTAGTTACTATCATCAAATAATTTTCTGATTGTTTAACCGTTGCTATTTATAGTGGTCTTGTTAGTTGTTATTTTCATTTGTTGTTTCTTACTGAAGAAGGAGACAGAGCTCCGAAATATACATACGAGCTTTTATTTTCATTTATGGTTTCTTTCTTTGCTTTCTTGTTAATCTAGGTCCACAGTTTTGGCTGTTTACATATTTTATTACTGTAGCACAGCTTTTTAGTAAAAACAAAGAAAAACAAATGAACTTAAACAGATCAGGGAAATTAAAGGGGGGGGGGGTTTGTGCCCCCCCCCCCCCCAATTTACGCCACTTATAATTACTTTGGTTAATGCAGTTATAAAATTGCTGCATTACCGCCCTATTTTTTTTTCTTTTTTTTTTTTTTTGTTTTCAGTTTGAACAGGAGTATGTAACGAATGAAGCTTAGAAAACTTTACTGATGGAAAAAGATGGAAAAATAAATTTTATTTTCTATACCTTTCTGCGAGTGCTGAAAAAACATTTATTTCTGATATATCAAAGCGTGTAAAAGTTTCTATGAAAGACAACATCTTGTATGGAACTCTATTAGATGGTGGAGAACAGCGGCCGATTTTCCTTCCTTGTTCGGGAAAAAAAAATGAGAGGGAAACAAAGAGAGAGAGAGAGAGAGAGAGAGAGAGAGAGAGAGAGAGAGTGAGTGAGTAATGGCTAAGTTTGAGACACATTTTTTTTCTCTTTGAATGTCAACAAACAGTGGATTTGCTTTACTCAATGCAACTTTCTGAAGGTCATTGAGCATGTTTTTTCATTAGAATTACTTTCGACATTTTAAAGAATTAGCTGATTCATTGAAAGAATGAAGAAACGGAAATGAAGAAATAAGTAAATAAATGAAATAAAATTTAACTGCACAGAATTCTAAAAACTGCTTCTGTCAAATATAACAATAATAATTTTCATTTCGCTTCCTTTATTTCTTATTATCTCCAAACATTTCTTTATTAAATGCAAATCCTTTTCATATCCTTATATTTCTTATAGGGGTATCATAAAATCGATTTGATGGGACCGATTTTACATATATTTATTTGATTTGACTTGTTTATGCAAATTTTGTACTCAATATTTCGTTTAGTTCCCATTGGTGAAACGGCTCCAAATTTGTGTGTGGCACACGGTTCATTTCCCGTGACAATATAATCCAGTTTAAAACTTTTCAAAATTCAAATTCTTAAAAAGAAATACAACTGATTTCTATTTAAGTCCCAGGCAGAAGATTGGGGTGGCCACCTCGTCAGGTTTTCTTCATTTAATGAAAAGCCACTTTTTTAGATTTCTACGGTTTTTTTTATTAACAATAAAAAAGAATAAAATAAAATAAAAATAAAAACTTTCTAAGCACACTTTTTCTTTAAAAAATGCACTAAAAAGTAAATGATATAATTAAAAAAGGTTAAAGTATGGCGGGCGTTTAACATGAAATTTTAAAATATGATAGAAGAAAACGCGCAGCCACACTTTTTTCTATTTTTAAATTTTATTTTATTGTTTTTTACTTTTTTGTGCATTTTTTTTTTTATAAAAGTGTATGCTAAAACGATTTTTCGACAAAAACTATGAAGTGCGCCAAGACGAAAGCGCTTTTTCACCATGATAATGCGCCTGTACATACACATATCTGTTGATGCTGTAAAACGCTTCGAAGTGCTTCCACATGCGCTGTATTTGCTGGATTTGGCTCCCAGCGATTACTTCCTCTTTCCAAACTTGAAGAAATGGCTTGCTGGACGAAGATTCACTTCAAATGACGAAGTCAAGTGTCTGAGACAGTCGCTTACTTTGCAGAGTTGGACAAATCGCATTATTATTGAGGGTATTAAAAAGTTAAAAAGTCGGAGGTGTTGCTTGAGGGAGGGTAAATTTTTGTATCATTGGATAGGCCTCTTCGAGATGAACAAATTTCATTCAAAACGGTTTTTGATCCGATGCGTAGTTTTCGAGATATTTCAATGTCTTCACTTAAATCGACCACCAAAATGATATAACAGCTGTCGCAGTTTCAACGTATGGCAAAATACCAGAATACTCATTATAAAAAGTGATGGATGTGATAAGAATATACAAATAATTGCTAGTTGTTGATTATAATAAAAATGATTTTTTTGTTTTCAATTTCAAATAAAAAAATTCCGTGAGCATTGAAAAAAAAAAAAAAGAAACAAAGACGGAGATATAAGAAAAAAATCGATTTAGTAATAATAACATTATTCTTGGAAAAAATAATATATAGGATAAGTCAAATTTACTAGGTTAAGAAAAAAAAAAGGCAAAGTACTTCAAAAACTTAATCAAACTTCACAAACTTGGCTTCATTTTCGGGTATTGGAACCTGAAAGGGGAATAATAGGGCCACTTCTATTGAGCCTAATCTTGAAACTCATCCACTTGAAATGAGGTAAGAATCCCGAAGCACTGGGTGTCCAATTCCTTTCGCGCTCTTTGCATGTATATGTCGCCACGTGCCCCACTTGGAAGGCAGCCATTAGCGTGGCTGCTGAACTGGAGATTTGCCAACGGACGGGAAGAACTCCTCGCCGATTATCTCCGATCAATTTTATCCTTCATGCCAATCAACTTACTTTCACGCAATATTTTATTCAGCCTATGCTCAATATATATATATATGAATATCCTATTATTTTTAATATTATCAATTTTCCTGGATGTTCTGTGAAGGTTACCGTAAGATGATTGATATGCCATGCAAATATAAGTCTGTTTCATCTGATTATATATTCTTGTATTACAATTTTTTTAATGCTTAAAAGGTAACTTTTTGTATAGAATGTTAAACCGATCGTTAAATTGAAATGAAAACGTTTCTTTACTTTGACTGAAAGAAGAAAATAAATTATATGCAAATGTGTCCAAAATTAAATTGACAAACACCAAATGATTACCATGTCAAAAAATAAGCAATGAACTATAATGAAACTTAATAAGAAAAGACAATGTTGCAATACGGAACACTACATAATGAACAACAAAAATGATGCAAGATCATGCAGCATAGACCTCTTTGAGGCGTCGGAATTAAATATGCAGTAACCCATGGAGAATATGATCACCCTTAACAAGTTTCAGAAAGAGCATGCATGCTGTTTATAAGGGTGTTTATGAGAATTTCGGCAATGCATCCTACTCTTCCACTAAAGGCTTTTTAATATTAGTAATATTCTTGGAGAAGAGATGACGACCAGCTGTTGCCCTTCCCGGGGTTCCCATACATGTTCAGTAGAATTTAGGTCTTGATATCTGGTTAGTCATTCCATCTGCTGAATATCTTCACTTTTGAGAAAATCAGAATTACTGTTCATAAAAATGAATTGCGGAGACCAAGGCTCCTCTGAAAAGATGTTGATCAGTCAGCCTCGTTCAGACACATGGAGTGGCGTACGACCGTCCAACATGAGGCCGCCCTATACGATAAGTCTACAACCGCCATAATGTTGGAAGGACTTTGCAGATACGAACACACAGAGAATTTGGGTTTAAACTTGAGTGCCGAACCTTAAGAGAACACATGTCTAAAGAGCCTGGATTAAAGGCTGATGCTATCTGCATCACCTAAAGACAGTCAGTTTGCGCCGACTAATATCTTTACACAATCCAGAGAATTCACGTACTCTTTTTTACACATTCCGGGAACAAACACAAACATTCATGCCCATGGAAAGATTCGAACCCGCGACCTCATGGATTCGAGAACTGGAAAGCCTATGACCCAGAGCTCTCGGCCATTGGGTCGGCTAATGGGAGTTGGAAATGCTACTTTACAACTCACCATTTAGAATACCAGACACTCATGAAGTGGCTTTCCGGCAACGCCAGAAGAAATCTAAGGTTCCCTTCCCAATTTTAATTACCTAATTTCACGTTTATCTACCATATATGTATATAGATGGTATCTTGATTATGAGAAGGAATATGCAGTATATCTCGTCCAATCCAATAGCCCAAATATGGAATGGCCTCTCTGTGAATTAAGTGCTCCAAATGGTATTTTCAGCCAAAGATTGTGAGCGTTCATTTGTAACGTTGGATCCAGTTTTGCTGCTAGATACTAATGGGAATCAAACGTCTATTTAAGCAATATGATTCATTAAAGAGAACGGACTGATGTTTTTGGATGTTGGTTTGGTTTGTTTGGTATTAACGTCCTTTTCAGCTTCTATGGTCATTTCAGGATGGCGATATAGGGGCCTCAAATTTTGCCTCGCAAGGGTTCTTTAACGTGCAGCCGGCAAACGACTACACGGCTTTACTTCCCTTCCAAAGGAAGTGCGTGATCTCAGGATTTTCCCCCTGAAAAATGTTCGGATGTTATGAACAGAACATAGAAGAATAAAGCGCGCCAACTAGTCCACCCTGATGCATTGTATTGCTTAAATAGACTTCTCTTTCCGATTTGCTTCCATTGTATCACTAATTCAGAAATTATAGATATATCTGTAATGGTTCCAAATGCAAAACAGTTACAGGGTACATATTTTTCTACTGATACTTATTCACTGGGGACATTACAGAACTTCTGTTGCTGCGTTATTTGTGATACACGATTCTCTGCGAGTATTCATATTTTGGAAATTCCTGGTAATTACCATCAACACAGTTCTTATTGTTGAAACGCATTATCGTCTACTGTTCCCTTGCATCGACCTCTACGGGATCGTTTATCATTTTCTCATACCCAAAAATTTAGAAGGTGCGTGTCCGTCGTTGCCGAGCTCGATCTTCTATTCTTTACATGGGAAGGCGATTTAAAAAGTGTCTCGCAGCTTATTACGACAGATATCAAAAACTGAATTAAACCGTACCAATATTGATTCCTCTTTTCACAAGTATAACTTTTTTTATCCGTACGATTAAATTTGAATTTACAAGTGATGTCTGAATAGTTTTTATGTATTTTATAGCTTGGCGATATTGTCGTCTACAGCGAACAGCTCAACATTAAAGCCGTCTGCATTTTATCTCTTGAACGGAAACGCAGTACCAAAACCGCAGCAGTCACGCATGTTAGACAATCTAAAGAAGAACTTTATTATTTTTATGAGAAAAATTGCCATTTGATACAGATATAAGTTCAAGATTGATCTGTACCAGAATTTTCTATAGACTTGTTATTGAAGCTGTCTAGCACTGATTAATTTAGCAAACGATCAACGGTTCGCATTCATAAAATCAAGTTTGATAAATTTAAATTATATTTTTAAAATTATAGGAGTGTGCTAATTTAGAATATTTTAAAATTAAAATTAATTTGTACTCATCCCTGAGTGATACTTGAGAAACTTCTCCGTTACGAAGAGAAACTGCTAAATGGTAAAATGACAAAAGAGAACTTTCGCAGAGGCTGAAAGAATTGAAGCAGTACCGGAATTTTTAAACATGATTCGATGTCATAAAATTTAGTCAAGGACAAGGCAGGCAATTTGGCTTCCACGACGAAGGAGGGTGTTTTCCTCCCACGATAACTTCTCCAAGCATTGAGCCAATGAATTTACTCTATTCAATGCCGTGAACCTCTTAAGGAAATGCATTTCGGACTATCTTAAACAATACGGTTGTTCTTGAAGATAGTTTAGAGAAAAAAAAAATAACAGGGTATCTAATCCTGGTTTCAAACTTCCTTTCATAAGTTCTTAACAAAAAATTAATGTAAATTAAATAATAGGTTATTTGAGTGCGATTTCTGTGAATGTACCAACTTGCTTTGTTAATTGTGAATTTTGCGATAATGGATCATTCATTGGGGCAGCCGTAGCCCAGTTGTCTCGCCTTGCTTAATGCAATGATGGAGTTAAGCAACCTTGGGTGCGGCTAATCACAGGTTGGGTGACCACCTGGAAATTTCCCTCGCGCCCCCCCCCCCCCCATGCGTCGGAAGGCACGTAATACCGTCGGTCCCGGCTGCTGCCGCCATCTGTACCAGATAACGATAACGAATGGATCATTCATTACATAGCAAGACCTCACCAAAAGCTATTTATGAAATGACTCCTATCGGTGTATCAAAATAAATTCTATCTAATTATATTGTTAAGGTGTAACAAAAATTCATGGATTATACGTAGTCGGTTTCTAAAAATAGAGAAACAGATTTATATAAAGATATGTCCCTAAAGTAATTCTTTGATGAATTATAACTACATAACGTTAATCGTTAAACATTTCGTCATCTGAGGAATTTTTCATATTTATATTTTATGTACGTATAATCCATGGATTTTTATGTAAGGGGATTTCTAAAATCTATTATTTATTCCCATAATATTAAGGACCATCACAGCAAACTAGGAGCACACAGGGAAATTTTGAGCGTGTGAGGCAGTCCTGATCCGAAGGCCTCAGCAATGTATTTTGAATATTTTTTATGATTGTTTATATTAATTCCTTGCGTTTTTCATTGTTACTCATTTAACCTTTACAATCGAGATATTAAGAATATCAAAAAAAAAATGCTATAGCTGGAGTAAGGGTGATCCAAGAATCAGAAAAAAACTTTAAAACTCAATAATTCGCACACGAATGCCGATAAAAAGATTCTGTTTACATAGAGACGATTGAAATGAAGTCGGTTTTTCCAGGAAAAAATTAATGCTAGAATTGTTCGGTTTTTGACCAACAGACGGTTACAGACATTAAAGCTCTAGATTAGGAAAGTACGGCAATCCTTTTCCGCGCCGCCCGCAACTGCTGATTGGTAGAGTCACCGGAGCTTGTAAGTCATCTTTGGCCCAACACAGCGATAGAAACCATTGAAATGCATGTGGAGAATGCAATTTAGATTAGATTTTTAATGAACTATTCGTTTATGGATCCAAAATTTTAATCCAAATAAGCAAAACATCAGGATCCTTCAATATATTGCTCCCTGGATATTAATAAATTCGTTAAGATATCCGAAGTAATGAGAAGCAAGGAAGCTTACATTATAACTTCACCAAACGCTGTAGAGGTGTTGCATTGTGCTATTCTCACTCGATCAGAAAATATAATTTTACCACAATGTTATGGCACTAAGGAAACATTTTTGGAAGTTTTCATTACAAGTCGATTGAAAGTTTGTTCTTTTTAAGGAGCGCTAATCGTTTGCTAAATTAATCAGTGCTAGACAGCCTCAGTAACCACAAGTCTATTGAAAATTCTGGTACATATCAATCTTGAACGTATACTTGTATCAAACGTCAATTTTTCCCATAAAAATGATAAAGTTCTTCTTTAGAATGTCTATAAAGCTTGAATTACATTGCTATCAGTCCGTTCTCTTTATTGAATTACATTGCTGAAATAAACGTTTATTTCCCATTAGTATCAATTAGCAAAACTGGATCCAATGTCACAAATGAAAACTCACAACCTTTAGCTGAAAATACCATTTGGAGAGACCATTCTAATTTGGACCACTGAATTGGATGAATATATTCCATATTCCTTCTCATAATCATGATACCATCTACATGTATGATGGATAAACGTGAAATTAGGGAATTAAAATTGGGAAGGGAACCTTAGATTTCTTCTTGAATTGCTGGAAAGCCACTTCATGCGCGTCCGCTATTCTGAGTGGTGCGTTGTAAAGTATCATTTCCAGCTTCCATTTCTGGGTCGCGAGTTCGAATCTCGCCGTGGGCATGAATGTTTGTTTTTTTCCCCGGAATATGCAAAAAAGAATATGTGAATTCTCTGGATTGTGTAAAGATATTAAAGGGGAGCAAAATGACCTAGCTGTTGACGCGCCCATAACCCTAACCAACCAAAAAGCTGCCATCTGAAACCGTTTAAAGGCCGGTTCACATTCAGCGACTTCGTGGAGTGAAGCGTTTTCCTGAATCCTGGTGTTTGCTAGGCGTCACAAAGACGCGCGTGTTAAAATGCGGAGTCGTTTCACATTCAGCGGGAACGAAACGGGGAGCTAGGCGAACTTCCCTCTCTGCTTTCAGCATGCATCCTCCCCATCCCCCCCATCTATGCGAACTCTGCTCTGATTGGTTGTTGATCAATCGTTCTTTCAACCAGTCTCTGTTGCTTTCTAGACAACGTGTACACGTATATATTATATTTTTTTATTAGAAAAAATGACAGAAAACGAGACACACGTGCACAGAAAACACGCTATCGGCGAATTTCAATATGGCTGACTTGACTAGCGGAAGTGGGTTAGAAACAGTTGCTAAGGATTCTGGGACTGGAGAAATGCTCACTCATAGCTGATTGGCTGCGCATTAGGAGCGACTTCAAAAAATTCCAACACGATTGGAATTCAAAAACCCGCGCCGTTGTCGGCTTTAACCCGCTTTCCGCCGCGAATTCGCTGAATGTGAAACGGCTCCGGCAACCAAAATCGGGGCCAATGCGCCAGATACGGCGAATTCGACGAGAAATCGCTGAATGTGAACCGCTCTTAAGTCGTTTTAATCCAGAATTTACATTGTGAGATTTCGCTCGATTCACACTGCCTAAAACGAATAGCCAAAATTAATGCTGGGATTAAGAGGGTATCCCATTTTGTTTAACATGATCATTGCCATTCAGCATTACTCCAAGTGCTTCTAGAATATCCCAGAATAAATATTAACACTGTCAAGATCACTAAGGCGGATGTACAATATGGTGTTAAAGTTTGAAAATGGCTTACAAAATTTTTAAATATGCATAATATTTTATAACTGCTGGTATTGCAATACTCACTGAATGGTATAGCTTCTCAGTAGTCAGGGCATGCTCAATATGTGTAGCTTTTAGGTGCATAACCTATTCGGGACCTTTTAACCTCATGTTTGTGGCCATTTTACATACAATCGCTTGCAGTGGATTATACGAGGGGCGATTGATAAATAAGGTCTCCATGGCTGTAACTTTTTTATTTGTTAACCGATTTTCAAAATTCTTTTGTATCTTATACTCACATTTGTCCTCCATGTAATGCACTATTCACTTTTCGACATAGTCCCCATCCCTTTCCACGCATTGCGCCAACGCGTGACCACTCGGGTGAACCCGTTGAAGAGGAATTTCGGGGTTGTTGTCGACATCAGGATTGAATGGCAGCTTTGGACCCTCTTCTGGAGTACGATAACGTCCGCCCGCACACAAGTCACCACACACCAGAGGCGTTGCAGCGCCTACAGATCAAAGATGAAGAATTGCAGTTCAAAAATGAAAGACTTTGCACATTGCGACTTTCACCACTTCCCAAAGAAGAAAGAGCCCCTTAAGGGACATGAGTTGGTTCTGACGGCGAGGTAAACGCTGCCATTCAATCCTGGTGTCGACAACAACTCCGGAATTCCTCTCCGACGGGTTCACCCAACTAGTCACGCGTTGGCGCAATGCTTGGAAAGGAATGGGGACTATGTCGAAAAGTGAACAGTGCATTACATAGAGGACAAATGTGAGTATAAGATACAAAAAGAATTTTGAAAATCGGTTAACAAACACAAAAGTTACAGCCATGGAGACCTTATTTATCAATCGCCCCTCGTAATTTCTAGTATATTGCGGTACTTTTTCTCCTTCAGGTGTTCCCTACAAGAGTTCAATATAAGGGCTTTGTAGCGACCACATTGAACTACTCTGGAAAAGTACCAGGTATAAGTGGGACGTCGCACGAAAATGTTCATGCAGTAAATCTAGAATAATGTTTGCTGTATGAAGACGTTTCCATCTTGCATAAACCATTGGTAGTTTTGTTTCATGGTGGTTCCAGGCCATTACAATATCGCCAGCAGCCCATAAATTCGTTAACAGTCATGCTGTTTATGTATATCCGCATTCTGCCATCTTACTCTGTCAAATTTTCAATCAGTGACAGTCCAGTGTTTACGGGCACATTGCAGGTACAACTTCTTGTTTTGGGCTAAAAGGCATGATACTCTTAAGGATAGTCTGCTATTATAGTTGACGTGTGACCAATTCAACTCACAGCGCATACCTAAATTGTCCTCTGTTGTTCACTGTTGGACGAATTCTTCCTCTCCAAGAGCGCTCTCCTGGTCGTTGAGGAAGTGTTATCAGCCACAGGACTGTCTTTGGGCGTTACACTATTCTCGATAAAAATGAGTAATAGTTTTACAAGAAAGCCATTGCAATTTCAGAAATGTTTATGTGATACCGATTGTTATGCCGAATTCAAAGTCACTCTAATCTTTGATTTCGTCCATCTTGCCCTGTTAACATATGGCAGAAGCTGAAGTTGTTCGATTCACATCATAGCAGATTACGGGTCTCCTAATCGAATCTGCTCACTCTACCATAACCTACAAAGATCAGAAAAAGCCTATGTACTCATTACGCTTTACAGCATGGTAAAAAAAAATACTGGCTGCATCGAACGCTTTGGCGCTGTATTTATTTTCCGACCATTTGTTTTGTTCTTATTAAATTATTATGTTTATCACCTTTCAAACCAGTTGAGAATTTTTCCTTTTTAAAAGGGACCAAACCATTTTACTATTATCAATGTTATTGTTTTGTAAGTGGGTCAGTCGGATAACTGCGTTACTGCGGATTTTTTTTTATGCTAATTTTCACGCGATAATATGGGCAAATGGATAGGTTTTCTCCAGTCCTTGTAGGCTATGACTCTCAGTACTGATATCTCTACTAAGAGGGACATACCTAATTAAGTGGTCAGTCAATGTGTTATTCTTAAGATTATAAAATGGGAGTTCCTATCTTTTTAATCTTTTTTGATGACTGGAGGATTGTAAACATTGGCCAAGAACTGTTTACGAACCACAGAATTTTTGCTTTCATCAGGCAAAATATATGTTTTGGCAAAATATAGCAAATATTTGTTATTGGTTAAGCAATGCATATGCTGCAGGCTTATTTTGTAAGGAGAAAAAATATTTTTTTACCTATCGGATATCAGAAAAAAAAAACAAAACAAAAAAAAAACCCAAAAAAAACTAGGTATACTATTGAAACTTTTGCGAAAAGCAAATTCAACAAATAATATGAAACCCAGCTAAACAGGTTATCTTTTTTATATCTTCTTTTCTGCCTTTTTCCCTTTTTTCCCTTTTTATGTTGAAATTGGTAATTTTGAAGAGCGAGTGGAAAACTGCAGCTTTTTCTTGTACTTGTAATTTTGTTACAGCAGGGCAATATAGTCGTAAAAGAATGAAAATGGTCAAAAAATTCGCTTTTTTTTTAATACTAGCTTGAAAAATAGGCCATTCGATTCAAACAAATTCATTTTTGAAGAGCAATTTTATAAAAAATAAAAGATAAGAAGACTTTTATTAGTAGTAATGTTTAATATTAACGATAGATGAAAAAGTTTTATCGGTTTGATAAAATTGATATTAAAAAAGCATAATGTTTCAGGCGATTTAATTAAAGCACCTGTAACTGTTATCTCCATGGTGGGCTCCGATGGAAGCACAGATTTAGATATGCAAACTAAATAGACAGAAATTAAAAAAAAAAGTAACAGAATTAGGCGCAAATGAAATTATAAGGCTGATCCCCACAAAATCAGCCACAAAAGAAAATGCTATCATTAATTGTTTAAGAAAGCGGCAGTAGATATAAGCTTGAGCAGCGACTGCATCAGGATAAGTGAAATGCATTTAACCACATTAAAACGTTCCAAAATAAAATTTATAGTATTTTATTTAAACCATTAATTGTTCTGATTTTATTTGATCGTGAAGAGGATGTTGATCCCGGAAAGATTGGAAGTTATTTTAATAAAAAAAAGAACTTTAAAATTAAATGGAACCACGTGTTAATCTGGAACGTATCGACACGTCGAGAAATTACCTTCTTCGTGATATTTTTCAAGAAAAAGAAATATAATTCTCTTATTTAAATCAACATGAAGTATCTTTTCATGAAACTCAAATGTATACATATTTGTATTTTTTCCATAATGAACAAATATTTTTCAGTAATTTTCACTTAATTATCGAAGGGGAAATTATAAGATAATTTCTATGCTTCTGCTTAATAGGGATAAAATTGTCAGAATGAAATACGGAGGAGAAAATTCAGACAAATAAGGAAAATAGTAACAGTGTAGTCTTCATTAATTATCATTTCCTGAAACGAATGTTTAATAAGGAAATGCATTTTTTATTTTGTCCTTCGAAGCTTTATCGTTAATTTTCTCACAAAAACGGCAGGAGCAAAAACCCACGCCCAACCGTTACAGCGGATTGCAAAAATAGACACTAGATGTAGAGAGTAGCGACATCCTTTTATACCGCCAATCCTCGTCTTTCATTGGTTCAAGGGCAGTCACGAGGCCCATGGCAGCCATTGTTGTGGCAAAAGCAATTACGCTCGCCGTTCGTTTAGCTTATTTTGCCATGCAATCAGTGCTGTACTTTAGTAGAATTCTGCCCCCTTACTGTATTCTGTACAGCACCGGTGCCCATCCCCCCTCGCTACGGCTCTGAATGCAATATATATGTATGTATTCATCTATTTCAGTTCCATGCTCGTTTTTTATTTTAAGATTTTTTATGAATGCCGAGGTCTTACGAGATTTTATTAAATATAAAAATTTTCTGTCTAAAGAAAACGACGTTGAACCTGCATATTTATTAAGTGCGGAAGAAAAAGTAAAATAAATAAATAAATAAATAAATAAATAAATAAATAAATAATAATAATAAAAGGATGAAGAAAACTATATTGTGTCTGATAAAGGTGACAAAGATTTAGAAACGTGTATAAAAATGTTAATTTAACAAACAACATCCACATTAATATACTGGAAAAACAGTTTTTGTATTATTTAGCATGCTCAATAATAAGAGTACTGTACCCCAGGTAAATAAAAGATACGGGAATCTGAAAACGGTGATTCATTGGCTTGGATTAAATCTTTGAAAAAATTTACGGAAGTGAATTCATATATTAATTTTGAAACAAAAGGTAAAATTGCCTATTTTTTATTGTCTCCAAATTAATTTACGAACTTAAAAAATGAATAAGAGTGGATATCTGGTGTAAGAAGTATACAAGACACTGCAAACAATATTTCTTAATCATCTCATGGCTCCGTTTACCCGAATTGTCATAAGGTTTATGAGAAAATTATAAATGTTTATTTTATGAAAGATATTTCTTCTTAATCCGGAAAAAAAATTTCATAAATAATACTGGCATGAGAAGCGCTGTCCATAAATTATAGTTTTTAATAAAAATTTTAAGCAAATAAGTTAGTATTCCATTAAATGTATAGATCACTTTTTGCCTTCTTTAGATCTGTTAAAAAATCTGCAAACGAGATTTAATTATTATATAATTCAGTATTAATTGAATTAATTCATATTTAAAAAAAAAAAGGATAATTGAATTAATTTAATAATTGTGATATTTTAATGATTTCCATAAGGGAAAAATTAGCAACTAAATAGATGGAATGTATTGTTTTTTTTTAGATTGATATGTCTAGCGTTAATAGCGAGAATATCTAAGTTTATTCTATTATAACGCTAGGCATATCCGTGTACAAAACAATACATTCCATCTTCTTACTTTTAATTTTTAGTTGCTAATTTTTCCCTTATGGAAATCGTTAAAATATCACAATTAGACATAACTCTATTACCAATTCTATAACTTATGTATTAAATTAATAAATTTATCTAGCATTGATATGCTTTCTGTATTTATTTCTGTCTTATATAAACTATAATTCGAGTCGGTATATCATGGATTTCCTATAGCGCAGCATTAGGAAGATTGCTTTTTGCCACAACAATGGCGCCGAGGCAGGAGTTGTCGCTACTCTCTACATCTAGTGATCTATGCAAAAAAAGCCTTTCCCGCCATCTGTGGACAGGCATCGAGGAAGAAAACTTGAAAAAATTATTTTTATTTGAGAACTCTGCAAATTGATTTTAAGAGATTTCCAAACTGGCCATTTTTCATTTTATGAAGAGTAATCAAGTAATTTAGCTTTTCTTTTTTGCAAATGCTTTCTTTATAGCTTAAAAGAAAGATGCTAAAAATAGGAAACTTTTTCTGATGCTACTTTTGTGTTAAGAATAAATTCTACAGAGGTTGAGTCAAAAGTAGTGGTCGACTCGGGAGGGGGGGGGGGGGGGGGTGCTTTTGTTTGACGAATTCTGGGCGAAGACCATTTACCACAAGGATCTATCGCACTTTATTAAGAGAAAAGTGTGGGAAGAAACGTCAGTACGAATTTGAATGCCATAGACATTGTGCCAACTGCGTCAGCCACTGTAAAAATATGGCAGAAAAATTGGTGATACGCAGGCTCCTTCGTCACTATTAGAAAAAGGGGACCAATGCGCGAGCAGTAGCCGCCGAAATTTGCAGGGTAGAAGGTCAGGGCAGGGAAGAGGAAGAAATTGTAATTCTTCCCTGGTCAGGGTGTGACCAATGAACGGATAGCACGCTGGTGGTTCTCTGGAGACATGGGCCTGGAAGACGCGCCAAGGAGCGGAAGACCCAAAGAAGTGGATGACGTAGCCCTACGGCAACAAGTGGAAGCCAACCCAGGCAGCACCACCCGTGAACTAGCGGCGGACATCGGGACATCAGAGTCGAATGCGGTTAGATATCTGCACGCCATGGTCAACAGGAGCTGCCGATTAGTGCCCCACGAGCTGACGCCCGCGCAAGCACAACAACGGGTGAAGGTGTGTCGTCCACTGCTGGAAAAAATTGAGGTTCTGCCACATCTAGCTTACAGCCCCGACCTGGCACTTTCCAACTACCATCTCTTCCGGTCCATGGCGCACTTCCTGCGTGGACGGCGCTTCGCCAACTGGCTGTTCGTTGGATGAAGACCATCGAGCATGATGGACTCTACGTTGAAGATTAGCAATGAGTGGTTTCTGTCTGGTGCCCATTTAAAAGTTTGCGCGGTGATCGGCCACTACTTTTGACTCAACCTCTGTACTCTTTCAATATTGTATAATGGTAAAGTCTGCGCCCTAAGAATGATGCTGACGAATTATCTGCTCAAATTAAACAGTTGGCAGAATTAATTGTAAGCATAAGCATTTGAATTACGTAGCTTATAAAAATTTTTACGATTTTCTGAATGTTTTCTACTTTGTAGGAAAAGCGAAAAAAACAAAAAATATTTTTACAAAACCTTATTTAAAATGAAAGATGAAGGTATTAATAATCACATAGCAGATATAAGCATTTCCAAAAAGAACTCTAGAGTAATGAAATTACCAAAAATTCGCATGATTTTACCCCTAGATGATTTTATTTGGGGGAAATGAGTGCGAAGGAGTTTTGAATGGCGATGCAGCACAACAATAGTGGCTAGAAGAATCTAGCCACTATAGCACAACGTCAAAGATGAGATCGCGGCAGATTTTCACTCATTATCAATATCAATCAGCTAATTTTCTCAAAGAAAATGGAGTGCAAAGGACAAAAATAAATGCTAATTCAATTTTCGAGGCGTTTTTATTTAAATTAGAATACAGAGGACGGGATAGGCTGTTTGCATCACTTAATTGATTCGCTTTTCTCGAAAACCGTAAGATTAATGATCACGGCACTTGGTACGAAATAACACTGACTACTTGCAAGGCAGCCATCATTTTGGTTTTCTTTTAGCAAACATGCCTAAGAAAATCGCCCCACAAGTTGAAGAGTCCGTTAAAGACATTTCTAGAGCAGGAATGTCTTCCAGAAAGAGGTAAAACATTTAATAAGCGATTTTGGGATTAATCTTAATCAGTCAACAGTCATTCGTATTATCATTGTTAACAACGAGAAGCTAAAGCTATTGGCCTCCGTAACTCTAAAAAACTGCAGCCCCACCAAGGAGAATTCTCCAAGCCAAAACCTAATAACAAGCGCTTAAAATTATCCACAAAAATTTAGGAAAAGAACTACCCATAAATCTTTGGTTCATTCATTTAAGCCCATACACATTTAAAACCATGGTGGAGCGCCATCTCGCAGTTCGTAGATCTGACTTTACGTTCACAATGAGGAGTGCCTCCAAGAATGCCACTTGTAAAATATACTGCACCAAACGAAATCCGGAATAGTGATTATCGGCAAGGCAAACATATTAGTCAAATCCCCGGTTATATAACTCCGGACTTCTATGCATTTGGGTACTTTATGAGCAGGGCCGGGTTTAAGGGAGGACAGAAGAGGCAATTGCCCAGAGCCTCCACGTTCTCGTGCTGGTGTATCTTCTGCCCAAGTGGTAAATTCGGCCATTTATGCAGAGGCTAAGAAGAAGGCGTGCTACTACCATGAAGGTCGTTTGGAAATTGTTAAACGAGAGTGGAAGAGGATAACTCCCAAAAATGCGCAAAAAGTATTTGCTCAATGTAAGAGATTACAGGCAATCTTTACAAGGGTTAACAACACATCGAATAGACAAAAGACCCATGGTCGTCCTGTTTAATTTCTAACGTATTTTAAAAAGTGAAGCAATTAGAGTGCCCTGCCTTCTGCATTAAGTTAAATATAAAATTTTCGATTCATATATACATGTACTTGCACTGGAATATAATCAATGTACAAAAAAGTTTAGAGTCCAGTTTTCCCATGGTCAATTTTTGTTGAAATTTTTTTAAGATTGTAAAAAAATCTCCGAATAACCGAGTGTTTCATGAAATTGTAATAGCAAATTTCTGGATATCCACACCTCCATGACCATGCCCTAAACCTATCCATCATTAATTCCAGCCACTGCACGCAAATTGGCGGAAATCAATGGTTATATCCCTCCTCATTTATCCACCGACTTATTCGCAACCGTAAGCGCTTAACCCGCAGCAACACCCTAGACACCCAATTACCCACTTATTTTCCCTGAAAAAATAAAACCCTTTCTCATGTTCAGGGGTGATTTCATATACCAACGTTGAGGCATAAATATATCCTCCCGTTCCCTCAACCCCAGGCCACTTCATCATAAACTTCCTAATCCATCAACCTATACTAAAAGTATTTATGAGGCATTTGTAGTATACCGATTAGTGTAAGATTTGCAACAATTTGCTTTTACGTCTGGATGATGCTACGCATTTGATAACACTAGCCAACAAAATTTAAGTTTTTTCTTGTAACTAAATGCAAGTGGGTGATTTTTGGTAATATTTTTTCTGTTGATTACGAATATAATTTTTAAATTTCTCTAGCATGCACAGTTTTCTTGTTTTACAATGAAACATTTTTAAATCATTCAGTGTTTGGGGCCTGGTAAATTTCCTTGTGGCCCCAACATTGTAGCCGCTTCTCTTCACACCCATTACGTTAACGTAGAAGTTTTGATGTGCATAACTTGGAAACTTGACGTGATAGAAAAAATCTAAAAACAGATTCGGATTCTACATACAAATTACTACTAAGAACATTTATGTGGTCTTAGTTACAAAATGTGTGTCGACTAGTGTAATCAGAAACAGCGGGCACATTGAAAACATGACATTTGGACATTGGAAACCGGCAGTTGTAGCGTTTGTGATCAATGTGGATGCTATGTCTGACCAAAAAAACAGCATTAACTCAAGAATGAGTAAAGATACATAAAAAATAAAAATAAGGATAAAAAAAATTAAAAAAAACACTTTAACGCCATCTATTGGTAAAGTCTTCATATAAAAATTAAATTATAATTAGTTACCACTAATTGATCAATTATTTAGTGGATTTTTTAATTGATTCATGTATTGTCATCAGGAGTAAGTAAGTGTGCAAAATTTCAAGTCAATCGGTTAATAGGAAGTTACTTTAATATCGATTACAAAATTCCACCCAAACAAACAGACAGACAAAGCAAGTAGTTTACTATGTATAAATATACAAAGAAAGACAAGAAGTCAAACTCTGTTGCTCACCAACTCGAAGCAGGCCATCTTCCGACGACAATAGAAGAAATCCTCTACACGTTTCCAGTAAATTACCAAAAATTATCTCCTCGAATAT
>JAHWFO010092776.1:7265828-7297675 GCA_023313115.1 Rhysida immarginata | reverse complement strand
CCAATGACTACTATTCTCTATGTAGCTTTCTTTATCCAATTTTATTTCCTTTTTTGTTATTTTGATAAAGCTAGGAATAAAAGGTGAAACTGGTATACGCTATCTACGATGTGCTTAGTTTCTGTTATGTATTGTAAATCTAATCTTCATCATGTACCCTATAACAGTACAAAAGCCAAAAAATCATTTGATGCATCTAGAATATTCTCTTACTGTTATAACCAATGAGGGGGGGGGGCCCCCCCGGCTCGTCGTATTTGCTTTCGGATATGAATTTTTGTTCACCTGTGCTTACTGCATCTGTTGCTGCAGAGGATACATATTAATCGCTTGTTACCTCCTACATCCGCAAGCTTTTTCAAGCTAAAGTTGCACTTATCGCTTGAAATTTTATTGCAAAAGTACCATTCTTTGGTCACCCAGATATTACTGCACGTGAAAAGCCGAGGACGTTAGTTGGTTTCGAAACACTCAAACGTTCGAAGTTGTTCAAATTATTTGTCTTTCCTTTGTGTAGAGCAACTGTGGTGCTAAATAGTTGTGCAGACAACTTACATGCTTTTTATGCACTGCACATGATTTACATTCCAGGAGAAAATGACAATGTGCTCTTGTCATACGGTCTAAATTAGAATGAGTGGTATCTCTAATGAAATAGTCACTAGGTGCATTATTTTGTTATTCTTGTATATAAGTGTAAGAAAAGAATATTTACTTACAAAAAAGAATAACTGTTTAAAATCTATGATACAATTAGCAAACTCCCAAAAAGAAAATAGAATAGCAAATAATAAATATTTCTGTGTTCAATAATATTATTTTTTGATTTTTTTAAAATCATAATAAATATTTAAAAATATTTTCTTATTTTTTATTTTTTTTATCTATTTAGCCACACTATCTTTCGATATGTAATGGTCACAAACATCAGTTATTATTTTCCACAAACGAGGGCATTACGCTTCATAGGCTACCGAAAATGAAAACTAATCTTTGATTTGGAAAAATTAAATCATTTTTGATTTTTTTTCCAGAGGCATTAAATGGTTATTTTAATGCAACGATATATCTGATTTTATATCGTTTTTTTAATGACATTATATTACAAGCGTGGGTTACAAGAACTAAATGTATCAGCAAGAGCTCATAAGGGTATCAGCCCTTATGAGCTCTTGGTATCAGCCCTTTTGCTTTCTCCAAGAGATAAACTTGAAACACGGGGAAGACTATTAAAAATTAAAATAAATAGAAATCGCTTTATAACCACAATACATAGTATACGATAGTAAATATTTCTTATAATATTTTGTCGTAATCACGGTGTAAGATTAGGAGGTGCGGAAACGACAATACGAATATAGGAGGCAGTGCCTTAAAGCAAGCATTTCCCTGATTAGCCGCCGGGGTCCCTGCATGTCTAGAGTAGTCTACTAGAAGCGAAAACGAGTATGCTGTAGAACAGATAGGCTTCTATAATTTTTTCTAAGTTACTCTATATGAGAATAAAAGAATTTTAAAATTTATGACTGTGATGTATCCTTTATAGAAAACGAAGGGAAGATTTATTTTCGTCAGTTTATTTTTTTTTCCGGGAATAGATATCCTGATACCTGAAGAAATATCATTTGAACTGCTGGACTCACAAATTTTATTTTCCTTGCAATGAATATGAAATTGAAATTATTGCAAAACTCATTCATTATTATTAAGTACCAAAAGGTGCTTTTTGCTATCAGTGTGGGGAAACGTGTCTGTCTGTCTGTCTGTCCGTCTGTCTGTCTGTCTGTAACTCTAACTCCTCCGAGGCTATGAAAGATTTTCAAAATCTGTTTACGTCAGTCGAACCATTAAAGAGTTCAAAGATCAAATTTGACACGAGCATTGTTTAGTCCCTACCTAACGTCCTATATGTTGCCTGCAACAGAGTTGTTGTATATGGGGGGGAGGGGGGGGGAGGAGTAGGGTAACAGACTTTTGGCTCACCCTGTATATTCTGTTCTCTTTCATCTTATGTTATTCGCATTTAACATTTTTTTTTATTTTATGAACAAGAAATTTCTATACCGTAAAATTCATGAAAATCTCGGGGTTTTTTTCTTTATATAATAATAAAGACTACTAAATTCTATGCCCTAATTTAAAAACTAATTAACTTTTTCAAAAAACTATAAATTGTGTTCATTTTATTTTTCAGATAAATAAAACGTACAAAATTTGTTATTTATGTTATCGTGACCCAAAGCGAGTAGTTACGAGTTAATAATATCTCACCCAAAAGCCAGATAATTTTGGTAAACGTGATTCAGAAAACACGTGAAAGCTGTATTTTCAAAATAATTGACCTTAAAGTACCTATAAATTGATAGCAAATCACTTTCAAAAATAAATGTCTGTTTTGCAATCTATAATGAATAACGCGTTAGTCAAGTTACATCGGTGAAATTCTATTAATCAGTTGATGTTAAACTTAGAAAAGACTACGTATATTATCTTTTTTCAGCAGAATAAAACGCGGCAGGACTGGTAATTTCTCTTTATTGTAATTCAAATTTACTCTCGCCCTCTTCTACATTTAAGTATTTAGGAATTAATATATCCGCGGATTTATCGTGGGATTCTCACATTAATGCTCTGGCAGTGACTCTCAATCAAAGATTAGGTCTATTTGCACGACTTCATTATCTTCCTTCTGCTATATTACTCCTTTATTTCTCTGTGATACATTCTCGACTCTGCTACGGCATCATCTGTTGGGGTGCCGTCTCTAATGTACAGTTGTTATGGCTTTTTCGTGTGAAAAAATATTTTTACGGCTTTGGTTGAAAATACGTAATCCGGACTCCGTTTCTCTCTTCTTTAGATACTTTCGCATTTTAACTGTACATCAATTATATAGTGGTAGCCTGGCGACCTTTACCTATCAGGTAATTCCCCGCCAATTGTGCCTCACCCCTCTTCATTCCATTTTGTAGGGAACTTCATGACCATGATACACGTTCTTTTAAGAATTCCCCGTGCTCGCTCGAATTACCAATCTCGAAGTATTTCGTTCACAGCTATTAAATTATGGTCATCTCTTCCCACAGATTTGCGACTTGCTCCGAATATATTTTCTTTTAAAGTTAAATTAAAAAATTTCCTTCTTCACTCTAATCCTCTCTAAGGTATTTAGACCTAACTTTTTCCTACTAACCTAATGTGTTTTAATTTGTTTAATTTTTTTTTCGTTTTTTATTTCTGCTTTCTCGGATATAAGTTAGAATTTACTGGGTTTTTTTACTCAATAAATACCATATAATTTTTTTTCTATAATATAATTGGATTCTTAGTATTTTCTAAGAATCCAGGGACCTGCTTGTCGATTCTATCCATATTGACCCTGGACGGATTTCCTGAATTATAATGATAAATAAATAAATAAATAAATAAATAAATAAATAAAATAAAGTAAATACCAAGGCATAGTTCAAATGTAGCTTTTAGCACCCGATAGAACTCTAGACAAGCAGCGCCTCCCACTGGCTGACGTAGCGAACTACTTACGTTTAGGCACAGCCTACTATCTAGATTTTACCTATATAGTAGGCTGTGGTTTAGGTAACTTGCACTGTTTCCTCACCTCCTAATCTTACACCGTGGTTGTAATAGAGATGTGGCTCCATCTTGTGATTCTACCAGGAAGATATTCTAAAATGCATAGCAATTTATCGATGATTTATCGAATAACAAATCAAAAAAAATCCTCTTGATAACACTCGCTCATGCGCGAGATAATTTACTTTCAAAAAACCAAATCCGGCAATCCCGACTCCTTTCTCTTTTACTGAAATTTAATATGCTCCAAATGCTCATGATGTTTTCTTCGAAACATTTCCTTCGTTTTGCAAGAAAAAAAAATTGTTTTAAAATTAGCCTTTTTGAATAGTTTGAAGAGGTTGAATATATAAAATAATTGAGCTATTCAAAATCGTCCTAGTAACTAGATTCTGAAGTAAAAATTGTTAAAGGCAACATCAATAAAAGGACTTTAATACGAATGGACACCTTAATACTAAGAAAATTAACTTCAGGTTCATCTTAAATGTAATTAAAAATATAGAGGTGCATTCAAAAAGAATGGCGCAAAAGGCAAGTCGGTTTATTAATCCTGATATAATCTAAATCAATTGTGGAAAAATCTGTTATTTAAGTTTTACTGCATATTATAAATCGATAAGGGCGCAACAGATGTCAAGACGGTGGTCCACTCTGCCCAGAAAGGAGAAAAAAAGAAAGATCAGTAGTGAAAAAAGTAAAACGATAATAGCCCAGTCAATGGGGGGAAAAGATGAAAGGTTGCAAATAGCAAAACCTATCTACTACATGTACAATAATTGGACTTCCCGAAATAACGCGTCTCCGAAGCGATGGAGTCGATATTTCAGTTTTGCTGCGACGCAAATTGTCAAAGCTTGACTGCGGTCTTGACATCTGTCGAAACTTTGTAATGCCCAGGTTTTTTTATTCATGTAATTACAGTTGTGTTAGGTTCTGTCAAAAGAAATAAATCGATTTCACTTTTGCACCATTCTTTTTGAATCATCCAATATAGTGGGTGTTCCGTGACGGAGCCGACAAATTTCTTAGCGTGCTCCGGTGATTATTTTATATATAATCAAATAAATGGATATGGCTTCGTTTCCAATTTTATATGGACGTTTTGTTGTACGAAGCCTTATAATAAAAATTATCCACTTGTCACGTAATAATCACTTGAGTTATTAACCTGAAATCGCGTGAAATCAGAGAGTATTTGCAAAAGAAATTAGAACCACGAAATAGTTAGTGGAAGCCATATACTGTTGCTCTAAAATTTTCATACCCTAGCCAATTCCATCTTTTCACAATAAAATGAAAATGATTGTGAGCAATCGTGTTAACCATATGAAAGATCATCAAAAAGTATTAAGATTTCAATACATTTTATTTATACAGATAATTTACAACATTAAGGAAAAAAGAAACAAACAAATTGGGCTAAACAAAAGTATTCGTATCCCCTATTTAATAATCTATATGGCCACCTTTGGCTCTTTTAATAGCCTTCAATCATTGTGGCATGCTAAACACAAGCTTTTTACAGAATTCTTCTACACAGAACTGTTTCAACTTAATCATATTAGAAAGCCAACTGTTCTTCGCCATATTTTTGAGGTCTAATCAGCATCTTTCGATGGGGTTCAAGTCCGGGGACTGGCTTGGCCATGGTTCCAACAGGTTGATCTTAGATCTCTGACTTGGTTAGCGTGAGTTGATCATTATCCAGCTGCAGAAGATAGCGGAGACCCACAAGCTTGTAAGCAGATAATATCAGATGTTTCCTTAAAATGTCTTGGTATTTGTTGGAATCCATCATTCCATCAATAACAACAAGTTTACCTGGTCCATCTGAACTTACACAACCCACAACAAAACACTCCCACCACCATACTTAACAGGAAAATGCCACACAAACTCACGTCCATCACTGTTGAATAACTTTATTTTTGTTTCATCTGATCAAATGATATTTTCGGAAAACTGCAGAGGTTAATTTCTTAATACTTTCGCAAATGCCAGTCGCTGTTTCTTGTGAATGGGCTTAAAAAGTGACTTCTTCTTAGCTATACATCTTCGGAGACCGATGGAATTCAGGTGGCGTTAAACAGTAAAACTTGTTCTTGAGTAACACCTGTCACAGCTAGTTCCTTGGACAGCTTTGAGACGACATCTTTCTGTTTTGAAGAACTCGTTTTGCACGTTCTGATAGTGCACTCGTCCACATTGCCCACATCGAGGAAAGTTCATAATAAATTCTGTTTTCTTGTACGTTTGAACAATACTTTGTATAGTAGAAACAAGAATATTCAACTGCTTATAATTCTTCTTGTATCCTGTACCCTTTTCGTGAAACTTGATGATCATTTCAGGACTTCTTGAGAATGTTCTTTTTAGTTTTACCCATCTTGCAGGACGCTTTAGGGTTAGAACAATTCACAATAAGTATAAGATGATATTTTCACCTAAATAATATTGGTGTATGATGTAAACTACTTTCCAACTTCATTTCGTATTCAATTCTTGTTTTACTAAGGACTAATCTTACTTTTAAAGGGGGGACGGTAAATACTTTTTTCAGCACAATTCTGTAAATATTTTGTCGTCTTTATGTATACTATTTGTATTCATTAAATTTATTGAAATTAATTATTAAGCAGCGGAAGAATGGAGCTACTTATTGTTTTCACAATGTCCGTCCGTTCGTCCCCTTCATAATTTCCGCATTTTTTGAGGTAGAAGGTTGAAATTTGGAATATAGCTTACTATGGGCATGTGCACCTTCACTATTTAGTTTGGTTTTGATTGGCCCACTGGGGTCGGAGTTTCAGGGGCGGAAATCAGAGGGGACCAAAAGGTCTACGCGTATTAATTTCTTGTTTTTGATGCTCTTGCACGTGGTTGTGAACCGATGAACTAGGCTTGTGTATGAATACTTTTGAGCAGCAGTGTAACATGAGCAGTTATTATAATCCATTACTGATCTTCATGGGATGAGATCGCTGGACGATAAAGAGGTGGACACTTTGGCCAATACAGTATCTGTGACAATTTCCATGCTTTCAAAAGATAATTTCATAATACTAGGATAGTTTTCTTATAAAATGTCGATATCTCGGAAACGAAGCCATATCGATCCAAAACACCCGAACACGCTACCGAAGTTTGTCGGATTCGTCACGGAACACCGTGAATGAATGATACACATGCATATGAAAATAAATATAATTTATGAAATTTACTCTTCAAAGTCACGTGAAAAAAATTTGCCTTGGAGACTGCAAATAAATATATTTTAATATATCATTATATAAAATAACATATGTTTAACATATCTAAGTTGTATGATAAGATATAATGAGAGCGGTTAATAATATAGTATTTTAAAATTATGCTCATGGTAAGCAATAAAAAAAGACATATACTGATTTGTTAAACAAAAACACAAAGTGATATGCAAAAATGATTTTAAAATTAGCCAGTAGTAAGTATTCAGGCAAATGTCTATCGATTTACCAAGTCGTACCCGCCAAGAAAGAATGATTTGTTTAAGTGAATTTATCAATAATTGTGACGTCTTTAATCCCTGATGTCACGTGATTTGAGTTCTGAAGTCACTGTTCTACGCATGCATTACGTTTTAAAATAGATTATATTATTGATAATGAATTAAACATTTCATAAATCGAATTATGAATTAAATATTTAATAAATAGAATGCGCAAATTAAAACTTTCAAATAAAACACGCACTTTAAACCACGAATAAATATCGCTGAAATAGCTAGAAGTAGCCAGCCTACGGCAAATGCGTTAAAAATAGTTTATTGTTAACAAGACTTGGTGTATTGGATCTACTGTGATAATAAGCTTTCGTATATGGTCGAAAACTTTTAGTGTCGATATCTAGTTTATATGTAGACCTATACAGAAAATGATTGAATATCGTATCTCCACAAAAACCAATTATTTAAAGGGCTACATCAAAGCCTTCTGACAAGAGACTCAATGCAAGGATGACTGTAAAAATGTGTAACGAATCTGGAATCGCAGAATCAAAAGTCTTGTAAATAGGATTCTTGCAGCACTCAAAATATTTAGTATTCAGTAAAAAATTACCATTGAGAAGGCAACAAGAAACATCCAACTTAGACACCTATGGTTCGATTGATCAAGTGTTTGAAGTGCAAGAATATCTACCAATAGAGTGTCATGGCTTAACTTCAGGAAGAGCCTACAGAAGTTTTCCTAAGGGATTCATGGTCGTCGCGGATATTGTTCAAAAGGCATCCTAGAATTAATAAATGAAAAACATTATAACGTTCCCTTTTAATGCACAGTATTATGAAACCAATATTTATACCCAATATTTCGAAACAAAATTGTACAGTATTAAATTTATAATTTATTATTATCACATTTCAAATCAATAAATATTTATAATTTGTTTAAAGTTTACTTTTTTCACAAATTGGATCGTGAAGATTGTTATTGACTATCTTATTAGATTTTAAACAATTTTGAAGTCTTCACCTTTTTAATGGGTTATCTTTGAAACCAAGATCAGTTTGACTTTGATTTCAAATGATTTGCAAGTCAGTAGAATATTTTCGAAAACAATTTGAATTAATTTAACATAATGATAACGATACTATATGAAAGATAAAATTTAAATCATATCTCAATTATAACTGATAAAATAACATTAGAACGTTTTCATAATACATTTGTCTTCATCATCATTTTGAATTAAAAAATTATCACCAGAAATTGAAGGACTTAAAACTAGAATACTTAAGTCCAAATATTCAAATTTGCTGTTTTTACCTTCTCCTGAAGCAGTATAACGTTCCCTTTTATACGAAGGTTTAATGAAAAGTGGAATTTTTTAAATAAATGAAACCCAGAGAGTTGCATTTGAATTTGCATTTCAATTCCCACCTTCACTTTTCAACATAACTGATTACTTTTCTGACAACGATGAACAAGTTTAGTGAAGCCGTCTTTGCATTTTTCTTTTTCAAAGAAGTCTGCGCCATTACACATATGAACTTATTTTAAAAGTTTATTAAAAACTTGAACGATATGCGTGAAAATGAAACACTTGCAAAATTAGTAGGAATTTAATATAAAACTTTTATTCATTAAAATATTTCCAAATCCATCCAACTCAAATTTCATATTTTACGAGATCGCGAGTCTTTTGTACACACCTAAGTATTTAAACTCACATTAAGATGAAAATCACTGACTCTTAAAGTTTTAACTAAATTGTATAAAAGCCGTGTATTATGAAAGAAAATTTTAAGGTAAAAACGGAGATCTTTTGATAGAAAAAAGTTTGGAAATATAATATGAAAATTTAATATAATATAATTGCCTCCTTAATTTCTTCACATTCTCGAATGCTTATCTTTTTTTAAATTTAAATTTTAAAGATAAATTAATTTTCTTAATGCTTTGAAATTGTAATGCATCTTAGGAAATGTATAAGATTGTTGGAATATTCTTAATATAATTTAATAGAATATTACATTTAATAACATATTTTTAAATATGTAATAATTTAATGTTCCTATCAGCTTCCAATTTTTAAATAACATTTTTTGACCTACACCAATGCTGCCGTCAAGCTGATTTAGACTCGCAATGCAATTTGGAATTTCATAATCTTAAGATAAAGACGTAACAAAAGTAGATACCGGAAGATGCCTCTAGTGGGAAATAGTAAAATTACATTGTTTTACTTACACTAGAGTTTATATTCTTATAGCTTACTTTGTATGGAAGGTGAGCAATGTTATCAGAAGATTCTCTTTTATCAGTATACTCTAAATGAAAATGTGAATGTTGTAAAGGCGTGGAGATATATTACTGTATGTAAAATAACTTTGCACCTTAGGTATCAGGGCTTTACAAACTTTATAATTTTATTTCCTTTTTTTTCCAAATTGGTTAGAGCCACTATAGTTTATAGAATTTGTTAATTTTATAATAGAAATGATATGCAATTTTTCCTTATTCTTTCACTTAATAAATTCAAGTTGTTGGAAAAATCCGAAGATAGTGTACTTTCTTTAAGATTATTAGTTATACTAATTTTCTATGCTTATTATATAGAAATATTTTATTTTAAAGTCCTGCTAATTTTTTATTTTTAAGGTAAAAAAAATTCTTATTTGATGGTTGTGAAACTCAAACTTGGGCCCCAACTGTCACTTCAGATATCCCCCCCCCTTCATATTATAATACCTTCTTGCATGTATGAAAATTTTATTCTTTCCAGTCGAAATATCAATGCATATGATTTAATATTCGTTCCAATAATACAATCGAGGAATTGATAGTTTGCTATTTTGGCTGGAAAGATAATAATATTTTAATATTTTAACTTCTTGAAAGTTTTAACATATTTTTTAGGGGGATCCCTTCAAGATATCTACAGTTTTTTTTTTCAAATTCTGCAAAATAGTCATTCTTAATGACTGTCAATTTAATAAATATTTCAATCGATATCGCACACTAATGGAAAATTTTTAGATATTTATCTTTTAGCACTTCTCCCCTCCTTTCCGGTGTTCTAGATTGCGTTTAAACATGTTTGATAAAATATAATTCTTACTGCATCTTTAAAGATTCACGTAATATATCAAACTAATGATAAGATGAAGAAACGAAAGCGAAAAAAATGGAGTGAACTTGAGCTAAAATAAGTTAAATTTTTTTAAATATTTTTTTGCGCAAAATTTTTTTCAGGGTTTTAACATCAGCGAAACGGAAAAAATATTAATTTTATGAAAAATTAAGGTCTATTTTAGCTCAGTTAAAAGTGACAATGTTAAGTCCTTTTCTCCTGATGACCCTTCGCAGCTAGAACGTGTCCCATTCATTTCGTCCGCGATAAGATTAGAGACCCTGTGGAATCGAAACATAACACCATTTTTCTTAGCCAATAATATTCAATATCCTTGAGTTTTCCTCTTTTTTCCGATTCTCCACTTATTTTTTTCAATCGAAATTTTTAATTAGTGTGACCAGAAGCTATATTTATTTCTTGAACTTTGTGTCTTTGCACTCGGCAACTAAGCAGTAAGCGTCGAGGAACGTTGTGCTCACTTCTCTTCAGACCGACCATCCACTTCCTTCTTGGCAGAAGTAATGGTTTCAAACGTTTATTTCTAGGGTGCCCAAAAATTTCGTGAATACTGGCATGATGTCGGGATTTGATGTGATATTATGCTAGGATTCGCGAGGTTTTCAAGGTACCGCCATTCGACAGTAGACTTAAACCATTATTTTTTTCATCATATACCGATACTAATAAGAAGCAAAGCCAGGTAAATATTAATCGTTGAAAGTTAGGAAGAAAAGAAATTGTTTTCTACTAAAAAAATCTCTCTAAATGCTTCCATAAATCCGCCCTTTTACTATTAATCTCTTAAAAAGAAAATGTTAAATATGCAAAGGGTAATATACATTTTATAACCGCAAATAACCTAAATGTTCTCGAAGAAAAAGCGCCAAAGATAGTGCATTTTTTTTAAGCTTAAAACACTACACTATATTCGTTTCTTAAACTTAAAACTACTTCTTTGGTTAAAACAGTTGCATTTGTAAAATGGTATTAAATGAAGATCCCAAGATTATACAATTGCATGAATGAATGAAGAATTTGAATTAAACTTTCCTGTTTTATAATCAATTGCTGTATTTACTTTCTTAGTTTATTTTAAGTTACACACTCAATGGATTAAATTTTGGAACGAGGAAAATGAAACTCATTGTAATCATCGGCCTTCTGAATATATCATTTGCTTTATTGGAAGGTTTAATATCTTTAAAAACAGTATTAATAAATTGTGATTATACATTGTGGTAACGAATTGCGGGAACAAATTTATCTCTCCACTAAAAAGAAAAATACATTTGGTCCTTGTATTCGGAAATACATTAGTTTTCGGCATTTCGCACATTATAAAACCATCATCATCTCAATCGTCATTGTTAACAGTCATATTAACATTATACGTGTTAACATTAGCGTGGACCATTATCATTTTACGAACAGGCGGACATAACTTTTACGTATGGAAAATCGAATGTTAATGGTTGTACCCACATAAAGAAAAAACTGCTGCAGTTTACCAACGATTATGATTTCGATCGCAATACAGGATTAAGATTATCTATACTCTTTTTAATGATTATCATTTGTCTTTTTACATTTCATTTCATTTAAATATTTGTCAAAAACATCGAGTGATTAATAATTCTCTAATACCATTTAAAGTTTACAGAAAAAAATCAAATTAATTACAAACCCAGTTGCTGAATATATTAAGGTCTTAACAATAACATTGTTGAAGTGTTAAATAATCATATTATGATCTTAATCTGCTTCTGAATAATATAAGTGAAGTATATACATTTATCTGTTAACCATCTTTTCAAGAAATTTAGGATTTTTATTAAAATTCATGATAAATTAATAAAAATTAACTTTAAAAAAAATTAATGGTAAGCACCAGAAAGGATTTTTTCCATGTTCAATTATGTTTTAAAGGCAAGCAAATAATGTCATATTTATTACAATAGTACGTTGAAGCGAATTAGTTGAGTAATTTCAAAAATTTTAAAAACTTCAACAAATTCATTAATAAAAAAACAAATAAAAAAAATCACAATAATGACGGATTTAATAAAATTTCAAAATAATTTTAAAAATTTCTTAATACACCAAATTTTAAATGAAGTAAGTTTTAAGTTGCCTCGTTAATTTTAACATTAATAACCTAATTAAAATTTTGACATATAGCCTGATAATGATTTAAGCATAATTTTGACGTGAATTCTGAACATTAAATTAACAATTTTCAGTTTTGGGTTGAACCTGTTATTTTTAAGATTTTTTCTTGAATTTTTTTTATTAATTAATTTGTTGAAGTTTTAAAAATTTATGAAATTACATAATATTTTATTTTTGATGATGATTTGACATTGCGATTATTAACCCCATGGATTATCAAATCATCTATATTTAAAACTTTCTACTAGGCCCATTGCCTAATATTTAGTAATCCCAAATAAATACTTGAATTTAGTGGATAGTTTTAATTTATATCTAAGCGTAGTAAGTCACAGTAACATTTAATGTTATATCAAAAACGAGCAATTTAATTGTTTTATAAATATTTTATAATGGTTTTAATTAAGAACATTTTTTTAATTTTGTTACTCTTTTATAAATTTTCTTCTTTTAAGTCCATTAAATTAAATGTTTAAAAATATGCCATTTGGTGTATATTTATTTATATATTTAAAATTCTTATGAGTTTTGAGACTCTTACTTTAAAAATTGCTTTTCGCTAATGGAATGAAGGAAGCATTGCCCACATAATTTTATTTTTTAAGTTCAAAATCCGAATGAGTTGCTTTCACCGAAACAAAAAAAAAAATGAAGATTATTAAATGCTGCCTACTAAATGTATCAAAGTTCAACAGAGAGAGAAATAAGCAAAACCTCTTCTTAAAACAAGTAGCCAAATATATACATAAGAATTCTTAATTCAAAGTCCTTTGGAGATAAACATTTTTTATTACATTTTCATGTCATTATTTTGACTAATCTTAATAAAAACCCATTATGTGTTTATTTTTATAAAGTATTTTTAAAAATATATATTTAAAATGATTACATTTTTTAAGACAGGATTAAGTTGAAGAAATCTATCTATAAGAATTCAGTTTCGAAATCTGAAACTTTTCTATCACATTTGTCGCTTAAGAAAGGTCAGAGTCGTGTGTTCTTATTCTATTGAATTTCAAAGCCATCATAAGTCCACTGTGCATTCAATGGACATTATCAAGATATATGATAAGACATTAGAATTTGCCAGCTCATGCTTGAATTCTGTTTCTTCTCCCAAAGAGATTGTCTTTATAACGCAACTATATTTGAAGTTTTCTCTGAAAGAAAGCGGATTTCCGTAAATTTAATGCTTTTCTTTGCCAAAGTGGCCTAATGAAACGAACAATGGAAATGATCTCAAATGCTAAAAATGTCATTTCTTCCTAAATACTTTTGAGAGAAGAAAAATTACCAACTTCTCAAGTCCTATTCAAATCGTTATCTTTTTCTCTTTATCTTCTTCCGTCAACTTATTATGACCGAAGAAGATAAATAATTTATTTAAAAGCTCTATTGTTTTCAAATCTAATTTTTGAATACTCAAATAATATAATCAGCCGTGAAATTTCGTTGCACGATGAATTTTACGCGTTGGGGAAGAAAAATACAGTGATCATTTTTATTAGGGTATAAAAGTTTGTTCAGAAATTATTAATAATTGTTTTTAATGATTTGACTAATAATCATTAGTTTTTGACTAATAAATACTGATAATTTTGACTAAGTATTAACATAAATTTAACTATATTGTATACTTTAATTTTTGAGGGGAGGGGAGGGGGGAGAATTAATTCGTTTTTTGATTCGATTTTTTCAAGACTTTGATTTTATGAATTTGATACTTTTCTTTCACCTTCAGTAACAGTTAAATGGTTTTATCTTCCATCAAAAACTGGCCGTAAGTAAACGAGGCGATTGCTATCCCATAAAGATTTTTTTTTAAATTAATATAATACACGATACAATAAGTTAAGAAATCAATATCTACGAGTTAACTCCCCCCCCCTCCAAAAAAAAACCTACCTACTTTATAGTCAGATTTTGAATATTAATACATACGTGTTCAAGCCTCTGCCGATTATGCGAATACTGAGCGATTATGCGACAAAGACTAGGCATAAAAGAAAAATTGGTAGCGAAAAAAAAATAGTAAAATATAAATGAGCACGGTCTGAAGAAAATAAATATTTGCATAAGCATTTAATTATTTTCAAAATAACCACATTACGTAAAGAGTATTTTCAAATAAAAGAATTACTTTATTAAAAATTTTATTACATTGTTTTATTTAAAGAAATATATAAATTATGCTATGTTTCTTAATCATTCTCATAAAATGATAATTATAAGATTAAACTTCTTCCATCAAATCATTTTTGAACAGTAGCAAAGAAGTATGGCATTTTCTAATATCAATTTTTGAATAACAAGTAATAAATTGAGATTAACTTGATGGTTTCATTTTGTATTCACAACTCATAATAAATTATGTATTCATTTTGTATTCATTACCTCTATTCATTACCTTAACTATATAATGTTTTATTGTATCCTTTGGGGACTACCTTCTTTAAGCTTTTAGGGTTTGTAGTTTCCTTAATATTTGTAATAAATATTAAAATAAATTAATAATAATAATAAGGATTGAGATCCCTCAGGTTGAGTATACTGTGCCTCAAACGAAAACCTCGAAATTTAATTTTAAAGAAGGTGATTTTGGTGGGCTTGTATATCCAATGATCGACGACTGGGAGCGGCCTTGGCTCGGCTGGGAGACTTCTGATACAGGATTACCGACCAGTTTGATTTTATACGGGTTGATCGTATGAAGATCTTGCAAATGGCCGATAGGCTCTCAGCCTCAAGAGGTATAATATTGTTGCAGACATGCCTGATTATGTCTTTAAGGGCTGTATTTCAGCCTTGGCTGATCCCTTGGCTTTCCTTATTAATTTTTCATTAATTAAGGATACCTACCCTACAGATTGGAGCACGGTGCTCATTCATCCGATTCCCAAGAAAACCACATCAACCTCGCCGAATAATTATTGTCCTATTACTCTAGTTAATTTCCCCTCTAAGATTATGAAAACTGTCGTTGCTGTTGACTTGGCTGACTTCCTTGAGCCCTACTTGCCTCCAGCTCAACATGGTTTCAGGAAGTCGTGCTCGACAATAACTAATTTGGCCTAGATGTCTCGCCTTTTAACTAGGCGTCTCGATTGTAGGGATCAAGTCGATGTGATATATCTGGACTTTGCTAAGGCCTTTGACAGTGTATCCATCTTCTTCTTGAAAAACTTAGGCTTGTGGGCATTCCTTGTAATATGCTTACCTGGTTTGATTCCTTTTTTAAACATTCGTAAATTTCGATTAACAACTATACAGCAAGCTGCCTGCACCTTTAATAACAAAAGTGGTGTTCCACAGGATTCGCCCCTGGGACCAATATTATTTAATGTTTTTATGGCGCATTTGATTGGGTCAATTGATACCAACAATCTGGGAGTATTAATTTATGCCGACGATTTGAAACTTTATGCAGGTATCGATGATTGGAACGATTGCGCTCTTCTTCAATCAGCCCTGAATTCCATTCAAGTTTGGGGCAATGCCGATGGCCTTAATATTAATGTAGACAAGTCGTGTATTGTTTCGTATACACGTAGCATTGCTCCTTACTTTAATAACTATGTTGTTCTTGATTCACCCCTGCCGCGCCGTAATTCTTACTCTGATTTAGGGATAACTTTTACTAGCGATTTGTCTTTTAACTGTCATATTGAAAATCTAATTTCAGATATTTCCAAGAGAATAGGGCTGCTTAAGCGATCAACGATGTTTTTTTACGAATCCTAGCACCCTCTTCCTCCTTTATAAATTTCTTATTATTCCCAAGATCATTTAGGTCTTCTTATCTGGTACTCTTATCCGAATCAACGGATTGATGTTTTATTGAGAAAACTAAATACTCTAAAGAAGTTTCTGTGCCAAATTGGATAAGGCTTACTACTATTGGATAAGGCTTTTGATCTTACTACTATTGCTAAGAATATATTTTCTAATATCTTTGGTAAGATTTTATTTTGTTTGGTAAAGGTAGTGTTTCGAGGATTCATCAGCAATTCGACACAATGCACCGTTGACGAACCAATCTTAGAAGAGTGGATCTTTTTTTTAAAAGAATCTCTAATCATAATAAGTTTTTTTATTAATCAGCCCTTTCCTAATTTTTATACTGAACATAAATCACTTTTTAACTAATCATGAATTTTAATCATTCTATTGAATCTTTAGTTTTTTCTTTGTCTATTCATTATTCTCATTCGTCACTTATAATTAATTAATTTTTGAATTCTGGTCTGATGCTATTATATTTTTTTTTCCTTTTCTCTTTTTTTCTGTTTCTCTCGTCTATTTTTTTTTTCTTTTTTGTGACTCGGTAGTGTGCTGCTTTTTTTTTTATTTATTTCTTTTTATATGTATTATTCATTAACCCCGTTTTTGGTCTTCGGCCTGTTGGGGGACAACATAGGCTTCTACCCTCCAGTATATCTGTGGGTTGCTCCCCGCTGCTGTTACAATTAATAATAATAATAATAATAATAATAATAATAATAATAATAATAATATTATTATTATTAATTTTGTATTTCCAGAAAAATGAGAAATAAGGAAACTTGATAACGACGTTTAACCAAATACTACATGTATGTAAAATTACAAAAGGTGTTCAAACTGTTGACCATGAACACTAATCCCTTTAGATTTAGAGTTTGGAGACATCTGAAGAATGTAGTGTACGCTTCGAGCATAAAAATAGAAGGGTGTACGATACTCCTGTGGATTCGAAAGAGGACCTGATAGCGCAAATTGTAGCTGCAAGTGACTAAATGCAGGGATTTTTATCCGCAAAAAAAAAATAATCAATGACAAGAAGCTGAGATATGTATTGCTACTCTTGGCCAGTTTGAACACCTTTTGTAATTTAACAAACATGTAGTATTTCGTTATTAAAAACGTTGTGACCATAAGTATCAAATTTTCTAATTTCTCCGTTTTTTTGGAAATACATTAACGATAAAGACAATATTATGAAGAAGTCTCAGACGGCCGTTGCAACAAGGCCATACCCAAGATTTTTTCGAGAACGGGGGGCTGGCCCAATCCTGTTTGTGGGGTGGCCCAATCCTGTTTCAACTGAATTAAAGGTGGAAAGGTGGTCAATTTCGGGGGAAGGGGGACAGCCTCTTGCATACGGCATGAGCCGTGGATTCATTTTCGACCGTCAGTTTATTGGCAAAATATATTCAAAATAAGGACCTCAAAATAATTTTGGATATTCTACTAATTTTGGTTATTACTCTATTGGATATTCTACCAATTTCCTAGATAGCATTAATAGTTGATTTATTAGGCTGGGAGCGCAATTTCTCTGATAATTAAATTTTTGCTATATTAAAAGTGTAATATTTAAAAAATATAATTTGCAGATTAAAATATTGAAATTAAAAATTGCATTTACCGAAGTAACCTGTAAGTTTTTTCAACTAGAATTTTAATTTGGAAGTTAAAATCCCATTCAGCTGAAAACAAAAAAAGAAAAATCTTAACTTTAAAATTTTTCAAGCTCCCAATTAAAAATAAGATTAAAATACCCCCCCCCCCCTGTCCCATCAACAAAAAATAAAATTACTTTGTGGTCGACCGTTCTCAAAGATAAAGCATCTCCAACTACACTAACGATCCAACTTCGTTAAAAATCAAGATATAGAGCCATATTTACAGAAATGTGTTGATTTGTTTTTTTTTGTGTGTGATGGGAGTTAGGAAGGGGGCATTACGGTTTCTCTATCGCTAAGTGTTTGAGCATCAACCGTAAGTCCTAACCGTAAGCGTTTGTTGTCCTAAGTGGAAAATATGACTCTTATCTTAAAGGAAAAGCTACAACCACAATGTATAGGGCAAGTCAAAATGATGAACCCGAATTCAGAAGTTTACTCTGTGAAATCTAATGAACATATGGTATTGTGAGACATGTGCTGCAAAAGGTAAACGTTCAAAGTTTACACAAAGTAAAGTAAAGTAAAGTAAGCGCCTTGCGTAACCCGACACACATCAAACCATCTCCTGCCAAACCTTTCGTAGCAGGTCGCGGTTAATATCAAAAATGGCTGCAGTGATGCAAGCATGCAGGTCGTCTAATACTGTTGGCAGTGGTAGTAAGTACAAAATGATCCTTTACAAACCCCCACAGGAAGAAATCACATGGGGTCAAGCACACAGAACGATCTCTGTTCTCCTGCCAACGCCATTTTCTTTAACCGCTCGCTGCTGACCATTAGCGGTAGAAAGTGGAAACACTGAGTGGAAACTAAACTGTGAAAGTTAACCTTTTGAAGCACATGTCTGAAATCATAGAACAAATGTCTGAAATCGAGTCCATCATTTTGACTTGCCCTGAATAAAGGGTGGTTTCATTCAATCAAAATCTTCCGAGGAATCCATGGTGCGGACGGGAAAAAAGGATCAGAATCAACCAATCCATCAGTTCTTGTCACATGGAAGTCTACAGACGAGGAAATAAAATTTTAATGATTAAACGCCTATAAGCCTTTCAAATTAAGATTTCGAATAAGGGCACTACTAACTTACTTGAAGAGATTGGCCTAACATTAATTAATATTAATAAGGCGAGTTTAAAACTAGTGAATGTATCATAACATGCTGCGTTAAATTTCATCACGGTTCAATTAAGATATATAATTTACTATTTTGACTCAACGCATGTAACAGTTCTTAGCATTCCATTTAAAATAATCCTGAAAGGCTTTCAACAGGATCTCAATTTATAGTAAACAATTCAAAATTTAATAAATTTAATTGCAAGCTCCATGGACTAATTTTATTAAAAGGGCTCAATTACAAACTATTCAATAATTTAGCGAAATCTTTCGATTAAACTAAGCATAAATGTAGCCACTTTTGAATCGGCTTTTGGATCACTTAAAAAACGCAAATTTTAACTTATAGAAGTATCCGTCTAATACTCGGTACTCGTGCAGTTTGAAACGAAATCATTTTTCAGTTTGTTAATACTCGTCCACTTGAGGTCACCTACCTCAACAAACTGAAAAATGATTTTGTTTCAAACTGCATTGACTTAATTGTACAAAATTTCACATTTATACATATAGCCTATAAGTTGGCATAAATTCTGAACGCAGGCGTATACCAAAGAAAATACACATTTAGATAAGCTTAATTCACATTCTACAAGTACTTCCATCAGCCATCTTTAATAAGTCTCACAGAAACCTGTATAATACTATAGCATTAGTCTTCTTTAAGTAAATTATGCAAGTAAAGAAAAATGCGAACATTTTAAATCTTACATTAATACAGTAGGATCTCGATAAATCGAATCTCAAGAGAAAAGCAAAATGCTGCGATTTATCGACGTTACGATAATCTGATACAAAAAAAAATAAATCTGAACTTAAGATATTAAGAATTAAAACTTAAATTCGTCAATAATTCAAATATCAAGAAGCATTTCCTAAAATAACTACAAAGAATATTCCCGAACATTATCAGTCACACGGAATGAAAGAATAACACGAATTAACCAAATAAACTGGAAATTTTAAGCAAATACATATAGACAATAATATGTGTAACAGTTTATTTCAAATTCCCAATAAATATAAAAACTTTATTCCGTTTAAAATATTTACGTAAAAACAGCCATCATCACATAGGTGAAAACGAATTTTAAAAAAATTGAAAAAGAAACTTAAGAATATAAAGAAAATTTGCATTACCTAATTTGAATTTAAAAATAATTGTTTTCAATATACATATCTTCCCATAAAGAATAAAAAGAGCCAAAATCACTCCGAAATTATCCTGGAAACATCAAAAACGAGACTTTCATCTTCCATCGTGAAGAAACAATCTGAATTCAAAATAACCGCCGAGGAGTGAATTGCAAGATTGAGCATACCCAATCAACGTAAATGTGTGTGTATAAATGGTTTAAGCGTTTCCGTGAAAGACGAGAAACCCTCGAAGATGAACCGCCCTCCGTATTTTACAGACCTGTCACCGCCGGACTTCTTCCTGTTTCCTCGTTTGAAATCAACAATGAAAGGACACAGATTTCTCGATATTCCGGAACTTCAAGCAGTATCGAAAGAGGATTTCTCACACGCCATGCAACATTTGTACGAATGATATCTAAAGTGTATTGTGGCCATAGATTCTTACTTTGAAGTACAGTAAAGTATCATCTCTGAAATACCTGTCCCTGTTTGTTTTTTCGAGTCATTCACCGAACTTTCTGGTCTCACCTTGTAGATGGCAGAAATGTATTTACTAGTGGCATATATAGTTTGGAAACGAAATTTCAGTAAACATCCTTTCCTTTGAAATTGTAAAATCTTTCATTCCTTTCATTAAATTACATTGAAATGCTTAAGATCTCATTAGCTGTTCTTGATAGCTGATGTCAATTAGAAAAATAAATTAATGGACGAAGCTGTCTCAGGTTCCAGAACAGCTCTTTTGAAATGGCTGGCCACTTCCCATAATCACTCTTGATAACATATTCAAAATATTATTCCGAGCAAACCATTTTGTAAATATTCTGAGTTTAGCGAATGTTCGTCCGGTTGTCGTCATGTTTTCTTATCTCCATTTATTATTCTTAAATCATTTGAATTTGCTCCGAATGGTTCTGTTTTTATTGTAGAAAGACCAAATTTGGATCAATTCCAAGTCCTAGAGGAGGAACCAATATGTGGGTTATGTAGGTGGAGGATTTTATGTATGGGTGTAGAAGTTTCCTTACTACTGTATATAGGATGTTTGAAATTGTGAGTTTCTGTTAGTATTCTATATACTGTATATGTCTGGGTTTATTCAATGCTTTCATCCGTTTGCGTAGTGAATGTCGAATAACCTCAATGACAGAAAGGACGATAGTCACAATGTGTATTGTTGGATCCCTATGAGGACTATAGCTGTGTAAGTGTGAAAATTTGAAGTTATTTTTAATTTAGTTTTATTATTTTTACGATAATTTATGAATTTATTTAATCGCAATCCCACATTTAATTCTTCCTCTGCAGATCCTTGCCAGGAATTAATTTACGTTCGATTAGAAAAAGGTCAAACGTAAAAAAGCCGACAATTTTGAACTAATCACCCGATTTTATTGGCAAAAAAGACAAATGAATCGTTCTTTTTCAAAGGCGTTATATCATAATTTTTAAAATTGTGAAGAAACGCAAAAACTGTTTAAAACCCATTCTATGTAAAATCTGCTTTCGAGTTTATATCTCAAGTTATCAAAAACTGACATGATATCAAACACATTTGCATTTGAGGTACATATGGAATTTTAAAGTAATACGAGTTTTAAAAAAGTACGGTCTGTGACTTACACAAGTAGATGAAAACAATATCTATAACATGTTCGGGGTTATGTTTAAATTTACATTTACATTTTAGATATCTTTAACATTGGGCCATCAGCTTTTATGGAATTTGAATTTTATCAGTGTATGAAGTATTGCGGTATTGAATACTGCTTACACAGAATATAAGCATAGCTTTTTATAACCCTTATTACAAGTAATAAACAAAAAACTGCTCAAAAGAGTTTGCTGCTTTCTAGGCGATTTCGATCTTCCGTTGGCCAGGAAAAGATCGGCGAGTAAAAGTCCATGTGCTTGTGTCACGATTATTCATATGCTAAGATAGGGTTTTTAATAATTAGCAGAGACCTATCTCCCCAGAGGCTAGCATAAATCGTTAACAGAAGGGAAAGGGTAGAAACTGTTTTTACGATCAAGTGCTTTAATAAATCCATTTGAAAGTCTAATTACAATTTGAAATAGCTTAATTAAAGTTCAAAAATTAGTATGTCCTTCGGACGTTACATTTGTCGGCTTCGGCCCGTCCTGGACGCGAGTACAATTCTCTTTGGGTTGATGACCTCTGCTGAGAAAGACGTCACTCAAAATTCGGCTGGGGCGAGCTGCTGAAGCTGGGTACTTGAAAGGAGGCCTGGTAGGATACTCTTGACGTCGCTACTCGGGAGCACGTCGACCCTATCGGGTTTGAGAGCTCAGACGATGAAACTGAAAAAGAGTGAGAACGGAACACTGTTAATAACTAAAGTCACGAACATTAATAGTACACGTAAATGCAATGGCTCCTCTGCAAAAGTTTAATTATGATAATATTGACCTTATCAATAAGTTTCTAGTCTATCATCTATCGGGATATGAAGACTGACGAAGCCAAGCGCGACACGCGACGTGAGTACTCCGCGCGGTCGCGACTTGCTATCAGCGGGCTGGCAGTCGATCCTATGCCTTCCTCGTCCGGCCTAGATGTGGTCGTCTCGGACGACCGTAGGTCCGGCCTTGGCTCGGAGTATGGGCGCTTAACCTCGGAAATCTCGTCTAACTGATTTCCGTGCAGCTGGACGCTGCTTACTTCAGGGTCCGTTTCGATTGGGGCACTGGTAGCGGACAGGGCGCTCGATTGAGGGGGCGAGCGAGGTCCGCTGGTTGCAGATTCCTCGGTCGCAGGTGTGTCGTGTGGAGAATCGTCCAGGTGGGTCGACGACTTATAGTCCGAGAATAAGATAATGGAAAGCCATTGAATCGTCTTGAATCTTTCTTATCACTATCACTTGCCTGCGGAGAAGGGCGAATAACCATAAAGTCCCTCACAGACGCACTGGACTCCAACCTTCTCGGTTGCTTCCTCGGTCCGTGTTGCCTACGGGTTCCGGGATCCTTCCTCTGCGTTCGCTGTCGTGCTGGCGTGACTCGAGCAAGATTCTGTTCCGATCGATTCCCCTCGGATTTTATTCCTCCTCGGCGTTCTAACAGTCTCTCTCGGTTTACTTTGTGGCAGGCGTCTAAATGAGCAAATCTCGGAATGGCTATTACTATTATTATGTATTAAGCAAGTTTGCTTACGGCGACTTCTGAGCCTATGTTCAATCGGGGCTGTTGAACTATCATTACTGGAACTTGGCCTTCTATCGCGTTGCTTTCTCTTCTGGCGGAACTCTTTCTCGTCTCGTGGAACTCTCTTTCTCTCTCCCTTATTCCTCGGGCTGCTCTTTTTATGGCGAATTTTAATTAGGTCTTTTTGCATATTAAAGTTACCAGCCAATGAGCATTGCGCACCCTGTGTCTCGAACCTTCGGGACTGATGAAAAAATTGCCTAGCAGGGGGGAAGGTATTTTTCCGTTTCTCCTCCCAATCTTCTACTAACTTCGCTCGCCGTTGCTTTACCTGAGCGTTTAACTTTGTCTGATGACTTCTCTTCGCTCGACTCCATCTCGTCTCTGAGAAGTGATCTGACAGCTTGTCAGATATGTAGGTCTGCATATTCAACAGATGCTGGATCATTGATTTTTTGATACGAACTCTCTCTGTTGGGTGAGCAAATGACGATGATTGTAATGGTGGTCCATGTCTTCGTACCCAAAAATGATATATAACACAATAAACCATTGATTGTGGCATATCTTTTAATGTAACCCTTTCTTGCACTGCTGTGAATAAAGTGAGATTTACTGAAGTTTATCTTTATCTCTCTTGAAAGTACTGTTCGTTTGAAGTAACGTTGCCGTCGTTTTAGTAAATCTTTGGCTCCCTATTTTTTTCGCTATGAACTTACCAAATGTACTCTGTATCAAATGTGCTTAGGAACTACATAAACTGTAAAGATTCTATCGTGTTTTCGGATGTTTGGAGATTATTCTGAAATCCCGTTCACATGATAAAAACCTCTGATTGGAAATTACTGTTGTATGATATGAAATCGACCAGCATCTGTGATTGAAAGAAGATAGCGAGAATGGGGCTGATTTTTATTTTGCCGTGCCCAATAACCAGAAAAAATTCATAGCTCTATTATATTTTGCAGCAAGTGTTTTAGATAATCTGAAAAAAACGGACTTCATTTGGGGATACGCAATTTTTTTTAAACGGGCCTAAATCAGCGAGATATGCCTATTTAAAAATTTTTTCACATTTCGACATTCAGTATTCTCACCAGTAGTGAGCGATACGACAACTGCGTTTTTAATACCAATCGTTAGACCTAAGTAGTATCGGAAATGATAATAAAACAACAATGACCAAAATGGTGAGTTAGGCCTTTTTTAAAAAAAATCGATTCAAATATGCAGAAAGGGTGGGGAAGAGCGAGTCCATGTGCCAATGTTTGATGCGGTGTACGGGCCGTTCTTCTTCACGGAGTTGACCATTCGCTGGAACAATTATCTTTGCATGCTACAGAACTTGTTTCTCACAACTGGAAGGCGGGATCATTTCCCAACAAGACTGAACCCCGCCGCATTACACTCTTGAGGTAGGTGACTTCCTAACTCAGCATCAACTTGTGTTGCCGAGGTAGTCTTTTTCCATGGCCATTAAATTCGCCCTCTAAATTTTTTGCGTGGGTTTTCATAAAAAATGCAATGTACGCTCAACGCTCACCGTTCTACAAGAAGATGGTCAATTTTTCGGTGCGACCTGTGCCTCGTTGGTTTAGCCAGTTAGAAAATAATTTTTTTCCCTCTACTGGTATTTTGAGTAATTTACCGCCAAAGACTCTGATTGAATAAAACATATGCTTTTATTAAGCCAGGACCGCAAAAGCAATAACCAATCAGATAAACTAAACAGGTGGTGGCCTTACAGTATAACAGAGGGACATCAGGAGTTCCAACTAATTTCGCCATTTATTCCCGGCTTTGTCAAGGATATGATCAGGAGTTCCAACATTGTTATCCTTGACAAAGCCGGGAATAAATGGCGAAACTAATTGGAACTCCTGATGTCCCTCTGTTATACTGTAACGCCACCACCTGTTTAGTTAATAGGAACAGTATTATGATCCATCCATCCACTGATATAATCTATTAGATACTAGAGTAATACCCGGCTTCGCTCGAGTTGGTTGAAAATACAGGGTGAGTCTGAAACCCTGTCACAAACTTTTAGCAGAGATAGTATGGATGATTCTAAGTAAAAAAGTTCATATGATGATGGGTCCGAATTTGAACGATAACTGAGATATGAACAGAAATAAAAATGCCGCCACTAAGATCAACAAGTTAATAACTCACTTTTTACAACATCTAGGATGATGAAATTTGGGAGAATAATACGGTACATAAAATTGTGTATACCGTTAAAATTTGATCGAATTTCAACGAGTAGTTTCTGAGTTACATGGTCACATGTGACTATCAGATCGTATAAATCTAAAGTATTAAAACTCTAAACGTCAACTCTAACGAAAAACTTTAAAATATTACCAACTCTATCAATATAATAATATTGCCCCTGTGTCGAGGCATACTTATTTAAACGATTGTGTGTCATCTGTGGTCTATATTTTTCATCATGCAAAGCCATTAACCAACACAAGCAATCACATAAGAGCCAACAAGACATTTTGCCCATCACGAAGATTCGTCCTCAAAGAACTGCAGCTAGACGTGCTAGGGACATTCTTTGTTTGATAAACGATGACGATGCTATATGGTTGGATGAAGATGAAACATCGAATGTCCTAACATTATCCAAATCGAAAGCGAAGTGACTGCTATGCTAGTCAAAATTAATACAGTAGTCGCCGCTTATTGTAATCACGGTTAATGTAATCAATCGGTTATTGTCATCATTTTTGCCAGGAGCGGAACGGTTATATACAAGTACATTGAAAATCAACCGCTTATTGTAATCAAAACTTGGGTTAATGCCATTACGCCATTATTCTCCACCTTTTTCCTCCGGCACTGCGTCAACCTCACTCAACTACAGAGAACATTCCAAAACGAGCGAAGTCGAGTACAACTCCTGAAGGACGGGTAGTTGGAGAGGCTATCCATTGGGAGCATTTTAAAAGAATTCTCTTCTATTCTTCAATATGAATTTTTACTGTATTAATTCAAGCATGGTTCGTCTGTTCAGATATTGTAAAATTTCATCAAAAAAAGAGCCTGAGCAAGGTCGGGTATACCAGCTAGTCCTGATAAAAGTAGTCAAAACCTTTTCCGGGTTACATTGAGTGGTCAGATTATTATGATCACCTGACGTTTGTAGGCAAATTAGCAATGATTTCGCACTGAAGTTGCTCTTGGGCCAGACCATTATAACTAGGGAAGCAGGTTGTTTATCATGACAGTAGAAGTGATTTGTTTCTGAATATATGGGTAAACGACGCGATTTAACAGCTTTTGAACGTGGGATGATTGTTGGCGCTCGGAGCCATGGAGCGAGTATCAGCAAAACAGCTGCATTCGTTAAATGTTCAAGAGCAGCTGTTATTAAAGTGTTTAAAGACTTTACTGTCAGCAGGAAAACTGGTCTGAACGTGCGAATTGTGGACGTAGCGACTAGTCAATGTTCGGGCAGAACGGAGAGTGGCAAGACTGGTACAAGACAACAGATGAGCAACAGTGCATCAAATTACTGCAGATCTTAATCAGGGATCTTCTCAAATGATCTCTGAATGCACTTTTTGCTGTACACTGCATCGTATGGGATATGGAAGCCAAAGGCCTGTTCGAACACCTTTAGTTACAAGATAAAACGTCGCCGATTCGCACAGGAACAGAAGGATTGGACAGTCGAGCCTAGGATCAAGGTCATGTGGTCCGATGAACGTTTCCACGTTGCATCATGTAGATAGCAGAGTGAGAATTTGGCGGAAACAGCATGAAAGCAATGGACCCCACATGCATGAGTACAACCCTTCAAGCTGGTGGAAGCAGTGTTAAGGTTTGGGGCATGTTTTCCTGGCATGATTTAGGCCCTTTAATTCGTGTGGAACGACGTCTGAGTAGCACAACATACTTAAGTATCGTTGCTGATCAATAGAGATGACTTCTTCCAACAAGACAATGCACCATGTCGTATTGTGCAGGAGTGGTTTCAAAAACATGAGGGAGACTTTACTTGCTTAGGTGGCCCTCACAATCATCAGATCTCAATTCAATTGAGCATTTGTGGGACGAAGTTGAAAGAGCCATCAGGCAGCTGGTTCCACAACCATCAAATCTCACACAACTGGACAGTGCTATTCATCAGACATGGTGTCAGATTCCTCGCATCACCTTTCAACATCTCGTGGAATCAATGCCAAGAAAAATCGCCGCAGTATCGAAGGCAAAAGGTGGCCCAACGAAGTACTGATGGGGTAGTCATAATAATCTGGCCAGTCAGTGCATGTTAAAGCATAGTTAGCCATGGTTAAAGCATCCTGAAAAGTTTGACGCGCATTGGTTTCACGGTTGTAGAGATTATCGCGAATATACAGACAGACAGACACACATTGACTTTTATTAATATAGATTTTCAGACAGAGGGAGTATTTCATTTCATTCTAACGTTATTAGAGTTTAAGAAAATTACTATTAAGTTGCTGGTATGGATGTAAAATGCAGGAAAACTCAAATATTTTTAACCTTCCCGCAATTGGAGGCTGTGGTATGATCAATTTCTGGAAACTGGATGTCTTTGTCAACGCAAAAGCACGGGAAGGCCGCGTGTAAGTGAAGAAAAGGTGGAAGTAATAAGGGCCACGTACACCCTCAGCCCGCAGAAATCAACTCGTAAAGCTAGTCGTGAACTGCAACTTCCATAAACAATTGTGTGGCGCGTGTTGAAGAGACGATTTAATTCGTAATGCAGACATGCTGAAAGGAGTTTGGGATGAGATTGACTATCGTCTTGACATTGTCCAGGTAACTCGAGGGAGAATCAATAAATGCTAGAATCAATAAATATTTGAGTTATCCAGCATTTTAAACCCGGTCTGGTTAGTTTATGTTATAAAATAAATGCATAGTAAAATTTTGAAATGCCGGATATCATTTTGAATCACCCTGTATTTTGAAAATTGAAGTGGATCATATGGTTGACCTAAGGGTGTTTAATTTTTTTACACCCCATCAGCCCGAAGGCCCGTCGGAGTTCTATGAAATTCATTAGTAGTACTGATGATTATGTAACTATTCATAGTAACAAAGAATATACATAATTGTTTAATTTCTTACTTGCTCTGTTCATTGTCCGCCATCATAATTTAAGTAGTTGTTATACTTATTCTACTATCGTGCTTAGATCTATTCTACTACCGTGCTTATACAGAGTCAGTCACATTATTATGACCACTAGCTAATATCCCGAACAGCAGCTAGACGGACAGCAGCTAGACGGCGTGGGAGTGAGTCGATAAGATTCTGGTAGGTTTCTACTGGTAGCTGTTGCCATGCAGACTGTAAAGCATCTGATAGCTGCTGAAGGGTACGCGGTGGTTGTTCCATAGCACGCACATGACGATCGAGGTGATCCCAAAGGTTCTCGATTGGGTGAGGTCTGGATAATAAGGGGGTCAGTGTAGTACTTGGAACTCTTGATCGTGTTCCTCAAACTACCCCCGAACAATTGCAGCCGTATGACACGTCGCATTGTTTGCTTGAACGTGCCATCCCCCTCTGGAAAGACAGTCGCCATGTATGAGTGTACTTAATCTGCAATTATGGATAAATAACCGAATCGGTTGAGAGTGCCTTCCACAGGTATCAGTGGGCCCAGACAATGCCATGAGAACACTCCCCACACCACGACGCTGCCGCCACCAGCCTGGATTCGTTCAACAATGGTTAGAGGATGTTTGTTCTCGGAGGTTTCTCCCCTCACCCGCCAACGGCCGTCACTTCTGTGGAACAGAAATTGTGACTCATCGGAGAAGGCAACCATTTTCCAGTCAGAAGTGGTCCAGTTTCTGTACTGTTGGAGAAATTGAAGCCGTTTTTGGCGATGAATCTTCGTCAGCATGGGTGCGGTGACCATCCGTCTGCTGCGGAGGCCCATACGCAGCAGAGTCCTCTGTACTGTGGTTTTAGAGACATGTCTGGTAGCACCCTCGTTGGTTTCAGCGTTAAGTTGGTCCACTGTAGCTCTTCGGTTGGCCTTCGCACACCTTCGCACCCGACGTTCACCTCTCTCATCAATGGCACGTGGTACTCCACAGTTCCCATACGGTCCTATTTTCCCAGTCATGGTACACTTAACTACAGCAGCACGAGAACAGTTCACAAACTGCGCGGTTTCCGAAATACTGCCACCCTTGGCCCAAAAGCCGATTATCATCCCGTTTTCCAGATCTGATAAATCACGCTTCTTACCTATTGCAGCAGTAATGAGTGATGTGTTTTTAACATAGTGGAGACCTACCTTATATAGTCATCTAACCAATTCCCAACACGTGACATACATAGTTCCTCGGTTGGGCAACCCCGAAGACAAACGTAGGAATTGGTCATAATGTGACTCGACCATAATCATAGAAGGGGGGGAGGGGGAAATTTAGATCTATTCTACTACCGTGCTTATATCTAATGCCCCCTCTCCTTCATCCATCCCTGCTAATACTAATAACTTTGTTTTATATCGTGGCCCATGGGGATCTAACTCGTCGGTCAAATTTGACCATACCGGTCCCATTGGGCCACTCTGTATTATTTCTAACATAAATCCAATATAATAAAAACGTTATTCTGTCCGTCATCATTGAGTTTCCCTCACTTCTGACCAAACCATAAGAGTTATCTTGATGAAACAAACATGTTTCATAGACCGATGATAGGCAATTAAAATGCATTTAAACTAAAAAAAAATTGACTTCAGGTTTGGTCAAGATAATCGATTTTATGCCTAATTTTTCACATTTTTTCAATTTAAAAGGAGATGTTTTAAGATATCTGGACAAAATAAAGAGTGAAATGTAGCTTTTAATTAGCTCTATTCATCGAGGTCTAAATGGTATCAATCAGATTTTTCATTACAAAATTATAGTCTTTTTTTTTTTTAATTTCAATTTCAATTTCATTTCAATCTTACCTAAAAAAAAACGTTATTCTGTCCGTCATCATTGACAGCGTCAATCGATTTTTTGACAACTTCTTCACATTTTTTCATTTAAAAAGGAGGTTTTTAATATATCTCGACAAAATAAAGAGTGAAATGTAGCTTCTAATTAGCTATATTCACCAAGCCATAAATGGTATCAATCAGATGTTTAAGAATCAAAACTTATAATCGTCGATGAGATACCAGTGTTATCAAAACACAGAGTGAGATGCGTCGATAATTTCATGACAGATGGAGATCAAAACGATCCGACTGAACGAATCACCTCCAATGACTATCACCATTTGAAAATAAGGTGATAGTCATCGGAGGTGATTTTCGACAATATTTATCGGTAGATCCAAGAGGAACAGCAATAGAAGTTATTGAAGCATGCACCAAATTATCAAATTTATGGCAACACGATTTCCTAAGCATATCAAGACGATTTCAATGAATAGCTTCTTAAAATTGGTTTTGAAAAATTTTCAAGAATTGAAAATTTTCATCGTGATTTAATTGAAATTCCAAATGAAATTATTGTCTCACCGGAGACTGATATAATTTCTTCAATTTTTGCAGATGATGTACAATCACTCTCATGTGATGATTTATCAAACGAGTAATCTTATGCTCAAAAAATATTGCTGCTCTCACAATGAACAACGAAATTATAGATCAAATAGACAGTTGAAAATCTACATTCAAAAGTAATGACTCAGTGGTAGCAGATCCAAATGATCAAATATCTAATCAAGCTACGATAGAAATGCTGAATTCATTGACTCCATCAGGAATTCGACCACATATCCTTCACATTAAAATAGGAATGATTGTTCTGCAAATAAGAAAATTAGAATCCCAAAAAAAGACTTTTTGCAATGTGGAACTCGCTTAATAGTCACATCATGTCTTAGGCATTTAATTCAAGCAAAAATTGTAAATGAGGCAATTTGAATTCAATCGATTTGAATTCAAGTGATTTCAAGTTACCTTTCGTACTTAAAAGACGTCAATTTCCAATTATTCCTTCTTTTGCTATGACTATAAATAAGAGTCAACGTCAATCGTTTTCTCATGTAGGTTTAATTTTAAATGAGCCTTTGTTTTCTCATGGTCTACTTCATGTCGCTTTATCACGTTCAAAATTTAAAAGCAATATAAAAATTTGTATCCATCATATTCCTGAAGAACAAGAGAAATTGATCAAAAATAGTGATAGAACTTTCACTAAAAAATATGATTTATCGTGATGTTTTGTAATAAAGTATATTGTTTAAAATAAATTGATTTTTTATGATTTTTCAATTGAAAAATGGAAGAAAAAATTCTGCGTCCCGGATCCGAACCAAGAACCTCGACTATCATGGCCGATGCCTCTACCATGGTTATTAGAAGTTAGAACCTCTGACTTCTAATAACCATGCCTCTACCAATTGGGCTATCGCCATGACAACTTCCCGTCTCCCATTGGGCTTTCAACCGTGACAACTTGGTTGTCTTTAAGACACCTTGAGACAGCTTGGCTGTCCGTGGTGTCTGCGATAGCCCAATTGGTAGAGGCATCGGCCATGGGATAGCCCAATCTATACGAGTAGGAGGTTATCTTGGGGGGGGGGGGGGGG